>PVKE010038672.1:0-15348 GCA_004027555.1 Craseonycteris thonglongyai
TTTTATGTATCTGTTGGCTGTTTGTATGTCTTCATGGGAGAAATGTCTGTTTAGGTCTTCTGTTCGTTTTTTAATTGGATCATTTTTCTGTTGTTGAGTTGTATGAGTTCTTTATATATTTTAGATATCAGCCACTTATCATAGATAGATAATGCCACTTATCAGAGGCATTGTTTGCAAATATTTTCTCCCATTCAGGTGGTTTTCTTTTTACTTTGTTGATGGTTTCCTTTGCTGTGCAGAAGTTTTTAGTTTGATATAGTCCCATTCAGTTTTGCTTTTACTTCCCTTGCTTTTGGGGTCCAGTTCATAAAGTGCTCTCTGGGCCCAAAGTGTATAAGTTTAGTACCAATGCCTTCTTCTATGCACTTTATTGTTTTGGGTCTTATGTGGAGGTCTTTTATCCACTTTTAGTTAATTTTGGTATATGGTGACAGTTCTCAGTCCAGATTCATTCTTTTGCACATGGTTTTCCAATTTTCCCAGCACCTTTTACTGAAGAGACTTTTTCTTCATTGTATTTTTTGCTCCTTTGTCAAAAATTATCTGTCCATATATTTGTGAGTTTATCTCTGAGTTTTCGATTCTGTTCCATTGGTCTGTGTGCCTATTTCTCTGCCATTACCAAGTTGTTTTGATTATTGACACTTTGTAGTATAAACTGAAATAGGGGAGAATGATACCTCTAGCCTTGTTCTTTTTTCATAGAATTGCTTTGGATATTCGGAGTCTTTTGTGGTTTCATATGAATCTGATCACTTCTGTTATCTATTTCTTAAAAGAATGTCTGTGAGATTTTAATGGGAATTGCGTTAAATCTGTATATTGCTTTGGGTAATATGGCCATTCTAACTATGTTGACTCATCCTATCCATGAACATGTGTGGGCTTGGTCAAGTTGTCAATCCCTCCTGCCTCAGTCCTTTTCTTTCTAAATTAAGGAGAACAACAGTACTAATGTAATGTTGTAATTTCTAAGGAAGTTGATATCTATTGAAAAATACATACCATACGGTGCTACGACATACCATAAGACATCTGCCTTTAAGCTCCTTGCTTATTGAGCAATTTGCTTAATGACCTAGACATAGAAATGGAACTCAGTCATTAAGTGAGGGGTATCTGTAGTGGCAGAGCTGAGTGAGAATCATGAGTATCTGTATGGTCTTAATCGTGCCTCTACTCAGAGAATTAAAGTCTAAGACTGAGGAAATAGAATCAAGGTAAGATTTAAGCAGAGAGGCTACAGAGAGGCAATCACTGTTACCTATTATTTAAGAAGTAATTCTCATTGGGGATGCCAGGATAGCTCAGCAGTTGAGCATTTGCCTCGAAATTGCAAGGGCTGGGGTTCAATTCCCAGCTTGACCTGTGCAAATCCCTTGTACTGAACTGAGGCACAACTAGTAACCTCTGGGATGGCTCAGTGGTAAAGGTTCTAGCCTGCCATGTGGGAAGCTTTACTTACCGCCCTGTGCAGCCTCACATTTACCTATGTGAAATGAAACCATGTCACAACTAACGATGTATGACTATGGAGGCGCTCTCTCTCTCTCTCTCTCTCTCTCTCTCTCTCTCTCTCTCTCTCTCTCTCTCTCTCTCTTTCTCTCTCACCTCTCAAAAAATAATTTAAAAAAAAAGAAAGAATTTACATTATTTTAGGCATTTCCAATTTTTGCCACTGAATACTTTTCTAATAGCAAAACCTAATGGCTAGTCATTGCATCAGTATGCATTTAAAGCCACAAACAAACCAAAAACAGTTGCTGCATTAGCTCAAAGAAACATTCTTCTGTAATCAATGAAATTTATTGCACTTGATTATTTAATTCCTGCCAAGAAACAATTTAAAAAGCCTGTTCACAACAATTTGTTTTACGATTTCCAGGACAACTAAAATGACCCCCTGAGGAACTGGAATTCTGAAAAATCTTCCCAGGGTTGTTTGAGGATATAAAATAAACAAACAAAAACCCACTTAGCTCTTAATGATATCTATGTGAAATATGAGCTTTAGTCTATATTTTATAATTATCATGGAGCATGATTTCCACTGATAAACAAAAGAGTTTTGAGATTAAATAATTGGCCTACTACAGTCTCCACCATGCCTTTGCTGTGTGCGCATTAGAAAGGTATCTACCTTCTCTGAATATCAGTGACCTAATATTTCAATGGTGAAGCCCATGCTTATCTCATAGGTGGATATGAGACTTGAGTAGAATAGTGAGCAAAGAGCATCTGACACATTACTGAGATCATTAATTTTTTAACATATTTCACGTTTTCTTCATTCTCATTCTCTCAGGTGTCCAGCATGTTTCTTTGCTCTAATCTCAATTTACCAGGGGTTACATTCAGAAACATGATAACAGCTACGCAAGTTGACTAAAGTTTGACTCAGAACCATGTTCAAATAAATTTCTAGTTTGTATTTTGTTGTGTGTGGAGAAGGGAAAAATATACAGGTAATGTGATTTCTGACTTCCATTTGCAAAAGGGTATTTAAGAAATCATAAGGGAGATGATTATTTTTTCCCCCATTTTTCCTAGACTAGAGCCAAGGTAAAGACATGCAATCATCCCCATGATCTTCATATGTGTGCATGTGCATGTGTATGTGTGTGTATATGTGTGTGCATGTGTGTTTTAAGTCTAGTTTCTTTAACTTTTTCTTTCTAGGGGCTTGGCTTTATTATTGAGTTTCTGATCTGACCTTTCTCCTTGGATGGACCCTGATCTACCCCTCAGTCAGTTAAAATTCTTCTCTAAACCATCAAGGATTGGCAGATACCTGAAAGCAAATGCCTGCTTCAATGCTTTTGTACCTCTCTGGATTCTCCCCCTCTGATTTCCAGCATCTAAGGATTTTTCTTAATTTTCTAGAATCAAATCAATGAATTTAAAAACATTTTATTAAAAACAAAAGAAAAAGAAAAAACTTCTGTTCTTCCACGTTTTTAATGACTCTGTACCATCTTCCATATTTCTGGGAATAGAATTGCAGTCTCATAGATTATTTCTAACTCTTCCTAAATATAACACCAAGGAAATCCCCTGCCTTAAACTGGCTTGCCATCTCAAAATACCACACACTGGCTTAAATAACAGAAATTTATTTTCTCACAGTTCTGGAGGCTGGAAATCCAAAGTCAGGAAATCAATATGGCTGGTTTTTGGTGAGGCCTGTTGCCTCGACTTGCAGTTCGTGCCCTCTCACTGTGTGCTTGTCTGATCTCTACTTTGTGGGAGCAATTGGGAGGGGCAAGAGAGAGCAAGCTTTTGGTGCCTCTTCTTATAAGAGCACTATTCCCATACAAAGGCCTCAGCTCTATCTAGCCCCAATGATCTCCCAAAGGCCCCATCTCTATATTCTGTCATACTAGGGGTTAGGGGTTTGGCATGTGAATTTTGAGAGTGGTGGACACAAACATTCAGTTCATCATATCCCCTTTCTAAGTCTGAAAAAAATGATTTCATGCTATAGACTTTGGTATCACACAGACCTATCTGATCTTGAATTTCAGCATCTATAGACTAAATGCAGCTTCAGGTGTAAAACAGGGCTCACAATGCCTAGCACAGTAGAAACTTAACAGACAGTCCTTCCCTTTACCCCTTGCTTCCATTCGCTCTGCCTCCCAGAGTGGTGGTATGTAGCTCCATTGTCAGTCCAGAGATGCAGGAGGTGGTGTAGTCCTGCACCCGAATGCATCCTGCTGTGAGGAGTTTTCATCATTTCTGCCACTAGGAAGAAATCAGGTGGGGCACAAAGTGAAGGAAATTATAAATAACACAAAGTGAAGGGGATTATACATTTTTATTGAGGAAACAAGCAAAACCAAAACCAAACAAACACAAAGATGACACCTGGTGCTTTCTTTTTAAAGCTCAACACTAGAGCTAAAAGTTGTAAGCCATCCAGATGGTAGGCTCGAGAAAACAGAAATGAATCACCTATTTGTACAACAGTTTGAGGATTTCAAGATCTTTGAGGAAGAGGTTCAAAGGCTTCCCAATTAACCTTACCCCACTAAGTGTGCCTGTCCATGGATCAGAAGCCATAGAATGGATTTCAAGGATGAGAGAGAAAGTTCAGGGAAGATGCCCTAACCTCTGCTATCCTTTCCTCACAATGGAGGAACCTCCAGAGAGAATAATGAAACAGCTTTAACAGACAGGATGAGTCAACATGCACCTGGAATGTACAATATAATTCTTTCCAGAAATTGGTGAAATGGGGACAACCTTCTGATTTAATTTTAAAGGCTATTTTGCACGCTGTGATCCTTTCTGAATTTGATCTGATAACTGAAATGGATTATCATGAGTCAATGTTTATAGCCTCCATAGAATCCTAATCTAGACCATCCAGAACCCATTTCTACTCTCTGACATTTTTTCCCCTTGCATAAAAGGGGAGGGGAATAAAATGGTATTTGGTGTTTCTTTTTGTGGATTGTCATCGAGTTAAAAAGTGTGGTTAGTCTGGTGAAATCTTTGAGAATTAAGATTTTAACAGCCCAAAAATATTGCTAAGAAGTATGATTTTAAAATATCTTTGAGAACTTTCTGACTAAATTGAAATAAAATAATAAGAGACAAGTACATTTTTCTCACTCAAGAGAAGTGAAAAATTCTCATTAACAGACTAATAAAATGAAGAGAAGGAAAGAACAGAAGCTAGGGACAACGATCACATCTCAACTCAAATTTTTATTTCATGAGCTCTTTTGTGGAGATTTCACTCTGCCTCATAGGACTCTCTCCCAATGTTGATCCTTTCTTATTCGTATTCTTTAAATTTTAATACTAAGCAGTATTTTTTGCCAAAATTAATCACTATTGGGAGAGAAATTAAAGGATGTGTCATTTCTTAATCTCCTGCTTTACTAGTAGCTTCCCAATTGAGACTGTGAATACTAAAATCTATAGAATTTGTAATTAGTTACAAACAAAATTCCCCCCAGTAGGTGGTCTGTGTCTGGGAAGGATGCCATCACTCCTCCTGTCTTTGAAATTTCTGGTGGGCTTGAACAGATAGTACACACACACATGCACACACACAAACATATGTGTGTGTGTGTGTGCATGTGTAGTACAGTTAGGCAGAATCAGGCAAGCATTCATTTTTATTTATTTAGCTCCTCTGATAATAATTTTGGGTATTTAGTAGGTATAGAGCAGCTTTTGTATACATATATTGCAAATAAATATTTTTTTAAATGCAGCATTAATGTGAAACTAAGGGAGCTAAGTGGGCTTAACAGTTAAGACAGGAGAAAGCAGCACTATAATAGGTTTGCTTAAAAGAGCAAAAGAAAATTGCAAGGTAGCCAGTAGGGGAAATGCTGAAATGGTAACAACAGGAATAGCTCAACATGGCAGTTAAGGGGAAATGGGTACATATGTCATTCAAACTGCAACTGATTTTCCATATAGGCAGCTGCTTTCACTTACTTGGTGTGTGGATGGAAATGCTGAGAATGCTGAATGAATACACTCCCATGAAAGTTTTATAGAAAAACCAATATTAATAAAGGTCTCTGAAAATAGAAATTAATCTGCTTATGTGCAAGCTGATCATTACAAAGAGGTGTGTAGAGTGTATCCTTTCTTCTAAAATTACTTTCAAATTTATTCCTCCTTACCATAATCCTGCAGAGTAGATTAAAAGAGACAAAATGGAAAACAAATGATACCACTGAAAGGAAAACTGGTAAGAATCTCCCACAAATGAAACAATTATTTTTGGCCTGCTTTTAGAATTCAGCAAAATTTCTTTCATATTATGCTCTCATTTGTTTATATTTATACATACCTTTGAAAAGAGTTATTCAAGTCCATATTTCTGATATTTTACTGTCCTACAGAGGATATAAGAGGTGGCCCGTGCACCTGACAATATCTTTTCAAGTATTCTAAGAAAAGAAAGGAATCTTACAGTTGGTTTATATGCAGCATGATTAAGTACACTATGCCTTTAAAAAAAATCAAGAACATTTATAACTACACATTAGAGTGTTTTGTTCAAAGCTGAAGTATATAATCACAGAAAATTGATGGGAGTAGGGAAGAGGAACACAAAAATAACCACGTATTTGCTCAGAAAGAAAATGTTTTTCTTTCTGATCTTTAAAACTGTCTGTTGCTTTAAGAAGTACCACACACATGAAAATATTCTGCTTTATGTTCAGAAGTTATTCATGAAAGTTAGCTTCAAGGTTGAGGTGCTCTCTGCCAGAGGGATGTATAATTTTTACAAAAATTGTTTAAATTTCATAGAGAATATTGATATGTAAAAGGATACAACTGTAAGCCCCTTTAGAGGTTTTATACTCTTTTCTACTTGAGCTTAATTTTTTTTGCAGGAAGTGAGGCAAAGCTGGAAGCCATTTTGGAAGATGTTACTTGAGTTGCAAGAAGAGAAAAACCCAATTTAGCAGATTTTTCTTCTTAGCCCCTAACAAAGAAATCCAGCCAAATTCTCATCTCATGTTCACCCTGAAGATATAATTATGGCTCCATAGCCAATGCATGTATGTGCCTCTGGATATCTTCATAGTACAAAATATAACATGTCTGGGGCAGTACAAAGCACACTGGATTAGGAGGTAGAAAATGTGCATCATACTCATGATTCATCTAGTAATAGCAATGATATTGAAGAGAAAAAAATCATTTAATTTTCTGTGTTTCATTTTACTTCGAAAATGGGATCTTCAGTATCATTTCTAAATCTACAACAGTAGTATCTGTGAATCAAAAAACAAACAAACTAACAACAACAAAAAAAACATTTACATTTGTCTCTCAATCTATTATGACCTATGTAATCCTAAATGGAAAATAAAAAATTTAGAAATTTTTTACTCTCTAATTTTTTAAAAGATTTATTTGGTTTTGACAGAGACAGAGAGAGACAGAGAGAAGGGGGAGGGCCCAGAGCAGTCTCCACAGTTGTATGTCATCATTTTTCAACATGGTTTTGTTCTACACAGGTGGGCAGGGGTCTTGCAGGCAAGAACTGGGCTGGGGGTCTTCCTGTGGAAGGCACACCCCTCAAGCCAGGGGCCAAAATGGGGGCCAAGAATCACACTGGAGGCCTCCCTCATGGGACGCACACCCCAGTCCAGCATATGGGTCTGCACGGGCTGGGACCAGGATTTTATCCTCGGTCCCCAGGCCCCTGGGGCTGCAAAGTAAGTGCTTATCCTACTGAGCATCCCAGTTTCCCCTTTCCTGTCTAATTTTATTTCTCTAATTATTTTTATATTCACATTAAGATCATTGTTTTTAAACTTTTAAATGTATATAATCATACAAAAATAAGGTCCAAGAAACCAGTGCTGTCTACATATCACGTAGCTCAATTGCCCCCGTGGAAAACAGCTGTCTGGTTTTTAAATATTATCCATTCATTTATTTACTCTCTGAAAAAATAGACTTAAGCTGTACAGATACTTGGGGAACAGAGAGAACTGCAAGGGCAAAAACACAGAGATTGGAACATGCTTGCTATATCTGTGGGAAAGTAGGAGGCAAGTCTGGGAACAAGTGTTAATGAAGATGAGGCTGAGGGGAGAGCAAGGGCTGGATCACTTATGTATTTGTAGGGTATGGCAACGGTTTTGGTTTTAACTCTAAGCCATTAGAGAGTCAAGCTAGATCTGCCTTACATTTTAAAGGAATAACTCTGGCTGCTGTATCAAGAATAGTTTCTAGAGAGCAACGATGGAAGTCCAGGACCTATGAAGGGTCTTCGAGTACTGTTGCAGTACTTAGAGAAATGGTGGAGGCTTGGCCTAGAACTGTGCTGATGATGGCAGTAAGAAATGATCAGATTCAGAATATATTTTGGAGGTCAATACTTCAAGGAAAGAAACAAACAAATGAAAAACAACACATCTTAAGCATCTCTGAACTGGGAAATATCTCAAACTAGGCCTGAGAAGAAACTTGTTGAACAGCTGTTGAATAGAAAAGCATGGAGATACTGACATTTTTGAACACTTAGCCAATTCACTGATGCACATTTAGAACATTCCCTTTTAATGTTTCTCAGTCCATTTCTCTCTTCTACAACTCAAAACATTTTTACCATGTCAGTTGGAACCCCCCAAATCAAACAGAAAATTGAAAAATAAAAATGCTGTTTGAAATAGTAAAAACATACTTAAACTACTATATTACAGAATATCAGTCCTGTGATGTAAGAATTGAGTTTCTTGGTAAACGGCTGGAGAAATGGAAGTACTGCATTGTTTTTGTGATTCAGAGTGAAACTTATTCTATTCTTATTGATGTATTCTTATTCTTTTATTTTTTATATGTCTCCAGGAAGTACTATTAGTAAAATAGCATATAATTTGTTCAGACTAAATTTATGCTAACTTATATAGTCACCCCCACCCTTCACATAATTCCCTTTATCATCCTAAAGAAATAGAGACACACAGAACAGATACTGAGAAACTTGGACTTAGATAATGTTATTGTGCATATAATATGTGCTAAAAATAGTTTTGATATTGCTGGATACCTTGGACTTCAACAAATTGCTCTTAGTAAGAAAATTTGCATATTGTGACATGATAGAATAAAACTTACAATATTGATATTGATACTGTTGCAAATTTTATAAAAACCATGAAATGCAAAGTATACTGTTATAGAGTAACAAAACTAAATATGGTATAGTATCTTTTGAAAAAAATAAATAATAATTTGGGGAAGCCAGGATGGCTCAGTGGGTTAAGCGCTCACTTTGCAGCACCGGGGACCGGGGATCAAATCCCGGCCCCGGCCCGTGCAGAACCATATGCTGAACTGGGAGCTCCCCCAGTTCAGTTCTCTCTCTCTCTCTCTCTCTCTCTCTCTCTCTCTCTCTCTCTCTCTGTCAAAAATAAATAAATTAAAAAATATATATTTAAAAAAAAATATATATATATATATATATATAGAGAGAGAGAGAGAGAGATACACTGCGTTAATTTTCAAACAATGAATATTCTGAAGTACATTCAAATAAAATTTGTTTTAAGCAAGTATAGATGCTACCTAAAATTAATGTAACTCAATTACATCATTAGATGTCAGAGGCATTTGAAAGGGTAGGGTGGAAATAATTCTTTTGAATGTCACATAAAATTTTTTGCAGCTAATCTCTGAGAAAAAGGGGAAAAAAATCTCTCTACTCAGGCATGGAATAGAAGCATTAACAATGGAAAGGTCAGTGCATAATGATGCAAGAGAGAAAAGGCCTAAAGTGCCATATGGATGAAATGAAATGAAGAAAAATTATATAGAAATGTTAATCAATCAATTTTTAATTTAAGACTTTCAGGAAACTTTCTAAAATCTTCTTCACTATTTAATATCAAAAAATGATTATCAGTAATTGTTTTCTGTGGGGAGAAAAAACTCAGTAACTATTTATATTCAATATTTCTCTTTCCCTTTAATTTTCCTATATTGTGGTTAATATTTGACAAACTCTAGTCATCCTAATAGGTATTAGGTAGTCAACTCACTCTCAATATAATTTGCTTCCCCTAACTTAGAAAATCAATAATTGATTTTACAAATTCCACAAAGGAAAATTATGTGTTCATTAAAATACATTTTTGGAAAGTAATGAGTAAATGTTCATGATAAAATGGTAAGTAAAGTTGCAGGATATAAAACTTGTACATAGAGTGATCCATAGTTTGTAAAAATAAACATATGTGCATACATGCAAAAAAGACAGATAAAATTATTTTAAGAGGAAAATTATGGTTATCTTTGAGTGATAAAATGCATTTTGGAAAATGCACTTTTGTCTGCTTTACTGATTTTACAAGTGTGGTGGTATTTAAAATTTGCAGTGATATAGCTGGCATTAACAATAAGATTTTTTTCTTTTCTTGACCTCATTCTTACTAACTCATTTACCAGTTAACTATTTCACTTGGTCTATTAACTTATATATGTATTGTAAAGGCCAGTAGGAGCTAGAAGGAAAGGAAAAATGAAGAAGCAGGAAAGGTTATCATGCAGGATCAAACCTACTAGAAAGATATTTGGACAGACAATGTATTTGACTACCTTTGAAAAAATTATTCTATTTAGATAAAGATTTCATAGAGGGGAAAGCTGGGATGGCTCAGCGGGTTAAGCGCTGGCTTTGAAGCCCCGGGGCCCAAGGATTGAATCTCGGCCCCAGCCCATGCGGACCCACATGCTGAACTGGGGTGTGCCCCCAGTTCAGTTCTTGCCCGGACCTATGTGGGAGGCTCCTGGCCCAGTTCCTGCCCTGCACAGCCCTGTGTCCACCTGTGGAGTGAAACCATCTGGAAAAACTAATGTCAACTATGGAGACTGCTCTGGCCACCCCCCCTTCTCTCTGTCTCTCTCTGTCTCTGTTTCTGTCAAAAGTCAATAAAATAAATATTTTTAAAAAAAAGATGTCATGGAACACATAGAGTACATTTAGGTAAAGGGAAGAGGAAGAAAGTTACATTGATTCACTGATTTTCTCACTAATTCATTCATTTATTCAATACATTCATGAGCACCAAATAAATGCCACACACTGGGGAGGCACTGATGAACAAGACATGGTACCAGCCTTCAAGAAACTCATGGTTGAACATTGGAAATAGACAAATGAGTATAAAAAATATAGGTTATTAACACAACTATATACCACATAAATTGATAACATAAAACCTTGAGTCATCCAAAATGCTTGAGAGTTTCATATGGTTGAGCTGTGTCCTGAAGACTCATTAAGAGTTCATAGGTTTGATGATTAGAGGGTAGGATTTTATTGGTATAGGGTTCCACATGTGAAAAAACTTAAGAACTGTGAAAGAACGGGAAGCTGTTAGGTGGTTTGATTTTGGCTTTAGCCTACAAGCAGTTGGGAGAGTCAATAAAGATGACATTGTAAAAGAAGATAGAAAACCAACTAAAAGTTTTTACATCCCGTTGAGTCATTAGAGTTTATCTTATAGGCAACAAGGAATCTTTGAACCAATATAAGTGTCATACAGAGGATTGTGGCAATATGGTGGTCAGAATGAAGAGGACACAGATGAGTCAGGAAGAACAGAATACTGCAATATATATGTACAAAGATAATAAAATTCTGATCTATGGTAGTTAGGATAGAAAGGAAGGAAGAAGATATATCAGAGGTGTAGAAGACAGTGACTGAGAATATAAAATGAGATAAGGTTTAAAAACTGTGTCTACCCCCTACCAGATAAATGACAATACTTGCTTCAGTGTGCCACCCAGATTCCCTCTGCAGGAGCCTATTTCCTCAACTGGCAGAAATATTAGTGGCTGACAATTCACTATTGAGTCCCTTCCTAAGGATTGACTTCAGCAAAAAAGAGCTATCTTGCCCAAAGTTATGGTTCTACTTTCCAGGGGCAGCCCACATCCAAACACTGTTTTATGTGGAATACCAAGACTCATTCTCTTTGGCTCAATTCAGAAAAATTATGAAGGACAATATCACCTCCAGACTTTCTTTGTGAACAGTTTGGATCTTAAGTTGTGAATGGATCTCAGTTCAGTGTTTCACTCTGCTCAGATATGCTTCTCACTTTCTCACAGTTATTGTTCTAAAGATCATCACATAGTAAACTTCTCACATATGCATCTTCATCTCAGAACCTGTTTTGTGGGGAACTTGACACAAGACAATTAATTAATGGAGTGATCTTAGAAATAGATTAAAAAATATTTGGAGAATGGGCCAGCCAAAATTTGGTTGGGAATGAGGTTTCCATGGTAAGTAGAGTTCATAGAGCCCTTGGCATGTGTCATAGAACTCTTGGCATGTGTCTTTATTATAGCTTGGATAGCTATAATAAAGAACCATAGACTAGATGTCTTAGAAATAACAAAAATTTATTTTTATAGTTCTGGAAGCTGGAAGTCTGAGATCAAGCTGCCAGCGTGGTCAAGTTATGGTGAGTGCCCTCTTCTGGGCTGCAGACTTCTGACCTCATTGTATCCTCAAATGGCACCGAGCAGAAGAGAGGAAACAAGTTCTCTTGTAACTCTTACAAGAGCACTAGTTCCGTTTGTAAGGGATCCAGCTTCACAACCTCCTCTAATCCTAATTACTTCCAAAGGTCCCACCTCCCAGTACTTTGACAGTTAGTGTAGAGTTTCAATATATGAATAATGGGGAATACAAACATTCAGTCCATAACAGCATGCTATAGTGGTATAACTATTAAAACTTATACAAGTGGTAAATTGGAATGGGCTATTGGTAGAGCGACTCCATTGACAGGTGCAATAGCACAAGCATTTGAGAAGTGCTAAGGTAGTAGTAATTTAAAAGGACACCAGGAACAAACGAATGTTGCTTAATACAATGAAAGCATGGGAGAAAGACAATGAAAGGGTAAAGATAATCAGCAATTCAAGGCAAAATGTTAAGTCAAAGAACCTTTTTGGCGGTATATAATTTCTCATTTCCTACAGCCTGAGACGAGAAAAAGCTGAGGATTAGGCTCAGGATTCAACCTTAAAAATAGAACTGCAGTAAATGTTGATTTGCTATCTCAGCAAATATGCTCCTCCCAGGTCCGGGCCCTGGCTAGGAGTGGGATCCTAAGATATGGTATGCAATGTCATCATTGATGCCTTCAGCAACTTTAAATCCCCTAGATACTCCTGAACCTCCAAACTTGCAAAAGTGACTGTCTCCTCCCTTGCTTCGTATGATGGGGAGCCACAAGGCTTATGAGGTAGCATGTTCTAACACAGAATATATTCCACCTACTTTCCTGGCATCAGAAAAGTAATTGGAGTAAAGTGACAAGCTAACCTGGGCAAGGAAGTGCTGGACCTGTTGAAGGAGAAAGAAACTACAGAATCTAACCAACATATACCAGCAGGAGTTGAAACAGTATGTATGGGAGTAATAGGAATGATTTGGATACCACCCAAATGCCTATTAGCAGATAAATGGCTAAATAAATTGTGGTATATCCAGTCAATAGACTACAGCACAGCCTTAAAAAAGAATAAAGTATCAATATGTGCTACAAATAAACAATCCAAATAATTATGCTGAGTGAAAGAAGTCAGACAAAAAAAAAGGTGGGGTACATACTGTATGATTCTATTTATTTATAGGAGTATTCCTAGAAAATTCAAACTAATATATAGTGACATAAAGCTGATTTGTAATTGACTAGAGATGAGGGGTGATAGGATGGCAAGGATGAGAATGAGAAATTTCCAAGGAACACATGAGATTTTTGTGGGTGATAAATATATCTGTTGTATTGATTGTGGTGATGGCTTTATGAGTGTACACATGTCAAATTTATTGAATTGTACCTTTTAAACGTGGTCAGTCTATCATGTCAACTAAACTTCAATAAAGCAATCGCAGCACACATATAAAACAAATCTAGTTCCTCTAAATTTTACAGGCTTTTTTTTAGCCTTCTAGAGTTCTTGCTGGGGACACCCAGATGCTAGTGAAAGTACAGTTTACTCTCTATCAGGCATGATATGGAACATTCATTTATTTCTAACCACTATCCTTTATATGAGGTCTGACAATTAAGCTTGTGAACTCATCCTACAAAAAGTGCTACATACCTCATTGCTGATTATCACTACAGTCACCTTCAGAGTGCTGTCCTTGTGAAGCTATGCACCAATGCCAGCACCTAGTCCACCCTTCAAAGCATTTGGAACTTTTTTCTGGAATGGCCATCGGAGCCCTCATTGTATTACCCTTGATATCCTAAAGGTCATCAAAATGTCTTCCTTCTATCTTTGAGTAAAAAAAACATTCACTGGGGGCCAAATCAGGTAAGTAGAGAAGGTGTTCCTATACAGTGACTTGTTTACTGGCTAAAAACTTCCTCACAGACAGTGCCATGTAAGCTGGTACGTTGTTGTGCTGCAAGAGCCATGAGTTGTTGGTAAAAAGTTCAGCTCATTTTTGTCTCATTTTTTCATGCTGCCTTTTCAGCACTTCCAAATAGTCAACTTGGTTGACTGTCCAATTGGTACAAATTCACAATGAAAAATCCCTCTGATATCAAGAGTTTAGCAACATCATTTTGACTCTTTGATTTGGATTGACGGAACAGTTTTTGTAGTGGAAATATGGCTGACTTCCATTGTGCATTTTGACATTTGTTTCAGAGTCATGTTGGTACACCCACGGTTCATCACCAGTGATAACAGGGCCCAAAACATCATCCTGCCTCTGCAAAAGGTCTTGGCAAACTGACTCTCCTTTGCTTTTGTTCATGGGTGTGCTCCTGTGGGATCATTTTTGCACACACCTTTCTCATGCCAAGATTTTCATTCAAGATTTTACTGTTTCTTTTTCTTTTCCTTTTTTTTTAATTGTTAAATTTATTGGGGTGACATTGGTTGGTAACAATTAGATAGTTTCCAAATGTACAAGTCCACATCACATCACCCATGTATTGCATTATGTACCCACCACCCAGAATCAGCTCTCCTTCTATCACCATATATCCAGTGCCCCCTTCCACCCCCCCCAACTCTCCCTTCCCCCTCCTCCCCTTTCCTCAGGTAACCAACAAACTATTGAGTGTGTTCATAAGGCTGGTGCTCACTCCCACCTCCCCTCCCCACTCTCCCTTCCCCTTCCTCCTCTTCCCTCAGGCAATCACCCAGCTATTGAGTATGTCCATAGGTCTCTGTGCCTTTGATATTTTCAGTTTTATATTCCACCTATAAGCGAGGTCATATGTTTCCTGATTCTTTCAGTCTGACTTATTTCACTGAATAAGATGGTCTCAAGGTCCATCCATGTTGTCACAAATGACCATATTTCATCTTTTCTTATCGCTGAGTAGTATTCCATTGTGTAGATTACCACAACTTCTTTATCCAGTCATCTATTGAAGGGCATTTTGGTTGTTTTCATGTTCTGGCCACTGTGAACAGTGCTGCAATGAACATATGGGTACAGACATCTTTGCAGATTAAAGTTTTCAGGTTTTTTGGATAGATGCCCAGTAGAGGGATTGCTGGGTCATATGGTAATTCTATTCCTAAATTTTGAGGAATCTCCATACAGTCTTCCATAGTGGTTGTACCAGTTTACATTCCCACCAACAGTGTATGAGGGTTCCCTTTTCTCCACAGCCTTTCCAGCACTTGTTATCCCTTGTCTTGTTGATTATAGCCATTCTAACAGGTGTAAGATGGTATCTCATTGTGGTTTTTATTTGCATCTCCCTAATTGCTAGTGAAGTGGAGCATTTTTTCATATATCTGTTGGCCATATGTATGTCTTCATGAGAGAAGTGTCTGTTAAGGTCATCTGCCCATTTTTTA
>PVKE010038673.1:0-15278 GCA_004027555.1 Craseonycteris thonglongyai
TCTTTTCACATTTATAGAGAGAAATTATCTTTTTGTCTTCAGTGCATAGTTATTTCTATTTTACTTTTTGACAGATAGAGAGAGAGACAGAGACAGAGACAGTTAGAGAACCGAACTGTGGGAACTCCCCAGTTCAGCACGTGGGTCCTGCCTGGGCCGGAACCGGGATTCGATCCTCAGTCCTCATGGCCTCAAAGCGAGCGCTCAACCCGCTGAGCCGTCCCGGCTTTCCCTTTATCTATTTTTTGAAAGAATATTTGTGGGATTTTGATGGGAATTGCATTAAATCTGTATATTGCTTTGGGTAGTATGGCCATTTTAACTATGTTGATTCTTCCAATCCATGAACATGGAATATTCTTCCATTTATTTGTATCTTCTTCAATTTCTTTTAATAGTGTCTTGTAGTTTTTTGTGTATAAGTCCCTCACATTCTTTGTTCAGTTTATTCTTAAGTTATTAGTTTTGTTTTGATGCAAATGTTATCGTTATTCTCGTTTCTTTTTCTGAAGCGTCATTGTTTGTATATAAAAATAGCTGTGAATTTTCATACATTGATTTTATGTACTGCAACTTTACTGTATTCATTAATTATTTCTAACAGTTTTCTGGTGGGATCTTTGGGATATTCTATATAAAGGATTATACTGTCTACAAAAAGTGACAGTTTAACTTCTTTTTTTTTTTTAATCTTTTTTATATTTTTATTTATTTATTTTTATTTTTGACGAGAGAGAGAGAGAGAGAGAGAGAGAGATACAGAGACAGAGACAGAGAGAGAACTGAACTGGGGGAGCTCCCAGTTCAGCATATGGGTCCGCACGGGCCGGGGCCGGGATTCGATCCTCGGTCCCCGGCGCTGCAAAGTGAGCACTTAACCCACTGAGCCATCCCGGCTTCCCCAACTTCTTTATTTCTAATTTGGGTGCCTTTTATTTTTCCTACCTAATGGCTCTGGATACAACTTCCAGCATTGTGTTGAATACCAGTGGTCTCCTTCCTGATTATAGAAAAAAAGGTTTCAGTTTTTCCTCATTCATTATGACATTCACTGAGGGTTTGTGATATATGGTCTTTATTATGTTGAGGTATTTTCCTTCTCTACCCATTTTATTAAATGCTTTCATCATAAATGGATGTTGTATCTTGTTGAATGCTTTTCCTGTATCAATTGATATAATCATATGGTTTTTATCTTTTATTTTGTTTATGTGGTGTATCACATTGATTGATTTGCATATGCCGAACCATCCTTGTGTCCCTGGGATGAATCCCATTTGATCATGATGTATAATCATTTTAATACATTATTGTATTCTATTTGCTAGTATTTTGTTTAGGATTTTTGCCTCGCTGTTTATCACAGATATTGATCTATAGTTTTGTTTTGTTTGGTTTTGTTTTTTGTGATGTCCTTACCAGGCTTTGGTATTAGGGTAATGTTGGCCTCATAGAATGAGTTGGGAAGTATTGCCTCTTCTTCAATTTTTTGGAAAAATTTGAGAATGATAGGTGTTAGTTCCTCTTTGAATGCCTGGTAAAACTCCTTAGTGAAATCATTTGGTCCTGGACTCTTGCTTTGGGGGAGGTTTTGGATGATTGTTTCAATTTCCTTACTGTTGATTGGTTTGTTTAGGTTATCCAGTTCTTTTTGATTCAGTCTAGGTAGACTATCTGTTTCTCAAAACTTGTCCATTTCTTCTAGGTTGCAAATTTGGTGGCATATAGTCCTTCATAGTATTTTTGTATGATCCTTTGTATTTCTGTGGTATCAGTTGTAATTTCCCCACTTTCATTTCTAATTTGGATTATTTGTGTGCTTTCTCTTTTTCCTTTGGTGAGCCTAGCCAGGAGTTTGTCAATGTTATTAATTTTTTCAAAGAACCAGCTCTTTGCTGTATTGTTTTCTACTGTTTTTTTATTTTCTATTTCATTTCATTCTGCTTGAATTTTTATGATTTCCTCCCTTCTGCTGGCTTTGGGTGTTTTTTGTTTTTCTTTTTCTAATTCTTAAAGATGTAATATTAGGTTGTTTAGTTGTGATTTTTCTTGTTTCTTGAAAAATCTTGTTTCTTGTTTATATCACCTGTGGTGATATAAATTTCCATCTTATTACTGCTTTTCCTGCATCCCAGTAATTTTGGTATGCTGTGCATTCATTGTCATTTGTTTCTATGTATTTTTAATGTTTTTTTAATTTCGTTTTTGATCCAATCCTTTTTTAATAACATGTTGATTAATATGCATATATATGTGATTTTTCATTCTTTCTTTTTGTAGTTGATCTCCAATTTCAAAGCTTTGTGATTGAAGAGTACACTTGGTATGTTTTTCAGTTTTCTTAAATTTGTGGAGGCTAGCTTTGTGTCCACCATGTGGTATATCCTTGAAAATGTTCCATGTGCACTGGAAATGAATGTATAATCCAGTGTTTTAAGGTGAAGTGTCCTGTAAACATCAATTATATCCAATTGGTGTAATGTATAATTTAAAGTGGATATTTCTTTTTTTATTTTCTGTTTGAACAACCGGTCCATGACTGTCAAAGGGGTATTTAAGTCCCCAAATATAATTGTGTTTTTCTGGTTTCTCCTTTTAGATCTGTTAGTACTTGCATTGCAAATGTTGTTGCTTCTTGGCTGGTGCATATATTCTAATAGGTGTAATATCTTCTTGTTGTGTTGTCCCCTTTATCATTATAAAATGTTTATTTTTATCTCTTATTATCTCTTTGATCCTAAAGTCTGCTTTGTCAGATATAAGTATGGCTACACCTGCTTTTCGCTGGGCGCCGTTGGCCTGGAGTATTGTTTTCCACCCTTTCACCTTGAGTCTGTGTTTGTCCTTGTGGCTGAGGTGTGTCTTTTGTAGAAATCATAAGATTTGTTTTTGTTCTCTAATCCAGTTTGCTACTTTGTCTTTCTATTGGTGAGTTCAGTCCAATTACATATAGGGTGATGGTTGATATATTAGGATTGCCTATACTCATTTTATCTGTTGTTTCCTGGTAGCTCATTTTTTTAATTGCTTCTTTGCTTTAATCTTCCCATTGATTATTTTAGTTTGATGGTGTTTATGACTGTGTTTTCTGTACTCTCTTCTTTTATTGTTATGTGTCCCAGTTCTAAGTTCTGTTTCAGTGGTTATCATGAACTTTATATAAAAGAAAGTTTCATATATGCAGTGGTTTCTTTTCTTATGGATGTTTGTTGTCTCCATTCTCTTTGGAAACTTATGTCTTTACTTCCTCTCCCTTTTATATTTTTGTTGTTCTGGTTTTCCCTATTTACTTTTACTTTTTGTTTCAGGTCCATTTTCCTCCTTCAGTATTCCTTTAAAAGCTGGACTCGTGCTGGAGAATTTCATCAGTTTTTGCATGTCTGCAAAGGTCTGTATTTCTCCTTCATATCTAAAGGATAATTTTGCTGGACATAGTATTCTTGGCTGGCAATTTTTCTCCTTTAAGATTTTGAATACTTTGTTCCATTCCCTTCTGACTTATAGAGTTTCTATTGAGAAATCTGATGATAGTCTGATGGGCTTTCCTTTATAGGTTATAGTGTTCTTCACTCTGGCTGCCCTGAGGATTCTTTCTTTGTCTTTGACCTTTGATATCTTTAGTATAATGTGCCTTGGAGAGGGTCTACTAGGATTCAAGTAGCTAGGGGTTCTGTTTCCTTCTTGGATTTGAAGTTCAAGTTTTTGCTATAGATTTGGGGTGTTCTCATCTACTATTTGTCTGAGTAAATTCTTTGTGCTCATCTCTTTCTCTGCTCCCTCTGTAATACCTATTATTCTAATATTATTTTTTCTAATGGAGTCAGATACTTCTCATAGATATCTTTCATTTCCTTTAGCTTTTAGGTCTCTCTCTTCTTCCTTCTGTGACATTTCCAAATTTTTGTCTTTGATTTCACTAATTGTTTCCTCCATCTGTTTAGCTCTGCTCCCTATGCTAGATATTTCATTTTCCATTTCTTTATTGTATTTTTTATCTCCAGAATTTCTATCTCCATTTTTTCATAGATCCAATTTTCTTTCTGAGATTACTTAGCTTCTTCTGTGTACTCCACCAGCTTTCTCTGATCTCTTTGAGTGTTTTCATAATTACAACCTTGAATTCTCTGTCATTAAGCTCATATAATTCCACATCTTAAAGTTCCTTTTCTGGAGATTTTTCTCTTCCTTTCTGAGCTCCTTTGTTCAAAGGGGTATGCATCACTGTTGGAGCATTTTATTTCCTTGACATAAGGCCTTTTCCCCTGGTAGATGTGAAGGTATTTTTCTTTTACTTCATAGCTGTTGTTAGTGTCTTATGTTTCCTCTTATTTATTTCATTTTCTCACAGCAGGAGATTTCCTAGGAGATGGGCTTCTCTTTGACTCAGTTGCCCTGCTCTCTGTATGCCTCCTCTATGTGAAAGTATGGTAGGTGATGGTATTCTATTCCACTGGGATCTCAGTGCTGTCAAGCTGCCATGCCTAGATCCCTCTGCTGGCTTCAGAGGGACAGGTGGTGGCAGGGCTTTCTCAGAAAGATGCAGGTCTGTTTCCTTCACAGAGTAATGCCAGCTTCCCTCTGCTGGCTTCAGCAGGAAGTGTGAGGGTGGAGTTTCTTGGGAAAGACACATGTCTGATTGAGTCACAGGGTAATGGTGGCTTCCCAGCAACAGCTCACTGAAGGCAGGCCATGGGTGAGGCCACTCTGCATAGCCACCAACACTCCCAGTGGCAGCGCTCCAGCCACTGGAGCACCTACCTCTGGCTCCAGTTGCCTGTCTCACACTCTTTGGACCCCCAGCTCATCACCCAACTCAAGCACTGGCTGCTATATCTTCACTCTGGTCACCAGCGCCAATCTCTGGCGGCTGCTGGTACCTTGCTCTGGCCTCCTGCACTGTGCTCTGGCCAGCATCACCGCACAATGGCTGCTGCCCCACACTCCCACTGGGGCCTCTCGCCACAGTAAGCTGTGCCCATTTTTTTGCATCCATCCCATGTTCTGGCCACCTATGCCTCTGCCTCTGTCCATTCCATGCCTCCAAACTGTCCAGAGTCATTCTGCACCTGGACCTGTGCCCCATGCTCCCACCTCAGTCAGTCACTCCTCTGCTGGACTTGGATCAGCCTCTGGGTTGGTCACTGTGTTGGTCTCCAGGTTATGCTCCATGGCATATCTCCACACTGCTCCCTTTCTTTCTCTCTCACTCACCTGTTTCTTCAGTTTTAGGTATTTTCTTGGGTTTTTCACCCAAGGCTACGTGCTACTTAGGGATTCTCTGGTTGGAGTTAGTTATTTAAATTGTTGTCTTTTCAGGAGAGGTTTCAGGAGTTCCTCTCACACCACCATATTTATGACCTCTCTCAAAATAAATAAGTCTTAAAAAGAATCAGAGGTCACATAAAAATCTTTCCAGACAACTAAAAACTAACCAGAGTTCCCCAACACAGAACCAGAATTACAAGTAATCTTAGAGAAACTTCTTTAAAATAAAGGAAAATATATATATATGAATAATAATTATATGGTAATAACTAAATATCTATCAATAATTATTTTCAATGTAAATTGGTTAAATGCTCCAATCAAAACAGAGGGTGGCTGAATGGATAAGAAGAAAAGACTCATATATGCTACCTACAGGAGATTTACTTTAGCTTGAAAGACACACGGAAAATGAAAGTAAAGGAATGGTGAAAAAAAATGCTCAGGTACCAATATTTTGACCTGACAAAATAAACTTTAAAATAAAGCACAGGGGAAGCCAGGATATCTCAGCAGGTTAAGAGTTCACTTTGCAGCCCCCAGGTTCTGGGGTTAAAGGAATAAGTCCCAGCCCTGGCCTGTGTGGATCCATGTGCTGAACTGGGGTGTGTTCCTCATGTGGAAGGACCCTAGTTGAGTTATCACTGGGGCAAGATTCCCACATAGGAGGGCCCTGGTTCTGTCCCTGGCTCTAGGGGGCATGCCTCCAAAGCAGGAGGCCTCCAGCCCAGTTCCCAACCTGCACGGCCCCCATCCACCTATGTAGAAGTAAACCATGCCACAAAACTGATGACATACAACTACGGAGACTGCTCTGGGTCCTCCACTTTCTCTCTGTCTCTCTCAAAAAACAATAAAGTAAACCTTTTTTTAAAAGTATGACAACAGGATGTCTTCAAGATGGTGGCATGAGAGCTTTTGAAACCTCTCCTGGAAAGACAACAATTTAAACAAATAAAATGCAACCAGAGAATTCCTAAGTAGCACAAAGCTTCAGCTGTTAGACCCAAGATAATACCTAAAGCTGGAGAAATGGAGGTGAGTGAGAGAGAAATAAAGGGAGCAGTGTGGAAACATGCCACAAACCGCACCCTGGAGACCAACCCAGTGACTGACCCAGAGGCTGACCTCAGTATAGCAGAGGAGAGACTAACTGAGATGGGAGCATGAGGGCACATGTCAAGGTGCAGAATGACTCTGGACAGTTTGGAGGCCTGGAACAGACAGAACCAGAAGCACAGATGGCCAGAACACAGGGTGGACAGAAGAAGCGGGCACAGCTGACTGTGGTGAGAGGCCCCAGTGAGACAGTTGGGGGACCAGCATGGCTTGGTGAGTTTGGCTAGAGCACAGTTCAGGAGGTCAAAGCGAGTCACAAGCAGCAGCCAGAGATTGGTGCAGGTGACTGGAGTGAAGATCTAGCTGCCAGTGCTTGAGTTGGGCGGGTGGAGTTGGGGGCCCACAAAGCTTGAGCTCAGCGACTGGAGCCAGAGGCAAGTGTTCTACTGGCTGGAATGCTGATACCAGGAGTGTGTTTGTGGCTAAGGTGCAGTGTGTCCCTCAGTGAGGTGGGGCCCCAACCAGAGCATGGTGTGCTCTTGGACATAGAGCCTGGCTGCTTCCCCTTGCTATCTCCCAGTGCTCACATCACAGGCCTCACCCACATCCTGACTTTGGTGGGCTACTGCCAGGAAGCCACCATTACCCTGTGACACAATCAGACCTGTGCTTTTCCCAACATACCCAGCCTCCACTCTTCTCACTGAAGCAGCAGAGGGAAGCCAGCATTAACCTGTAATGCAACCAGACCTGAACCTTTCCAAACAAACATCGCCTCCTCCTTTCCTGCTGAAGCTAGAAGTTGGATCTAAATGTGGCAACTTGAGACAGCCGTGGGAACTCAGAGTCATACAATACCGTTGCCCACCATCCTTTTTCAAAGAGGAGGCATACAGAGACCAGGTCAACTGAGTCAAAGAGAAGCCCACCTCCTAGAAGTCTCCCTCTGTCAGATAACAAAAAAAATAAGAGGTAATATAATAAGACACTAACAGCAGCTACAAAGTTAAAGAAATGTACCTTCACATCTACCAGGGGAAAAGGCCTCATGTCAAGGAAATGAAATGTGCCAACACTGATGCATACCCCTTTGAACAAAGGAGCTCAGAAAGAAAGAGAAAAATCTCCAGAAAAGAAACTTTAAGATGTGGAATTATATGAGCTAAATGACAGAGTTCGAGGCTACAATTATAAAAATACTCAGAGATCCAAAACAGCTGGTGGAGTACACAGAAGAAGGTAAGTAATCTCAGAAAGGAAATTGGATCTATGAAAAAGATGCAAATAAAAATGCTGGAGATAAACAACACAATAAAAGAAATGAAAAGTGAAATAGCTAGCATAGACAGTTGAGCTAAACAGATGGAGGAAAAAATTAGTGAAATTGAAGACAAAAATTTGGAAATGTCACAGAAGGAAGAAAAGAGAGACCTAAAAGCAAAAAGAAATGACAGATATCTACAAGAACTATCTGACTCCTTAGAAAAAATAATATAAGAATAATAGTATTCCAGAGAGAGCAGAGGATGACCTGGGCACAAAGAATTTACTTAGATAAATTGTAGATGAGAACTTTCTAAATCTATGGCAAGAACTGGAACCTCAAATCCAAAAAGGAATCAGGACCCCTAGCTACTTGAATTGTAACAGACCCTCTCCAAGGCACATTACACTGAAGATATCAAATGTCAAAGACAAAGAAGAATCCTCAAAGCAGCCAGGAAAAAGAACACCATAGCTTATAAAGGAAAGCCCATCAGACTATCATCAGATTTCTCAACAGAAACTCTACAAGTCAGAAGGACATGGAACAAAGTATTTCAAATATTAAAGGAGAAAAATTGCCAGCCAAGAATCCTGTACCTTGCAGTTATCTTTTAGATAGGAAGGAGGAATAAAAACCTTTGCAGACATACAAAAACTGAAGAAATTCTCCAGCACAAGCCCCTCATTTAAAGAAATACTGAAAGAGGCAATAGGACCTGAAACAAAAAAGTAAAAATAAATAGGGATAAACTGGAACAACAAAAATATAAAAAGGGGAGCAAATAAAGAGTTAAGTTTCCAAAGAGAATGGAAATAACAAACATCCTTAACAAAAGGAACCACTATATATATATGAAACCTTTTGTTATATAAAGGTCATGATAACCACTGAAAAAGAACTTAGAACTAGAACACATAACAATAAAAGAAAAGAATACAGAAAACACAGTCATAAACAAAATCAAACTAAAATAATCAATGGGAAGAATAAAGCAAAGAAGCAATAAAAAAAATGAGCTACCAGGAAACAACAGATAAAATGCCTATAGGAAACCTCATATATCAATTATCACCTTAAATGTAAATGAATTGAACTCACCAATAGAAAAACACAGACTAGCAAACTCGATTAGAGAACTAAAACAAATCTTATCTTGTCCAAAAGAGAGACACCTCAGCCACAAGGACAAGCACAGACTCAAGGTGAAAGGGTGGAAAAAAATACTCCAGGCAAATGGCACCGAGAGAAAAGCCTGTGTAGCCATACTTATATCTCACAAAGCGGACTTCAGGATCAAAGAGATAATAAGAAACAAAAATGGACATTTCATGGTGATGAAGGGAACAATACAAGAAGATATTACACTTATTAATATATATGCCCTCAACCATGAAGCACAAAAATTTACACATCAACTACTAACAGATTTAAAAGGAGAAACTGACAAAAACACAATTATAGGAGAGACTTACACACCCCATTGACAGCCATGGACGGATCGCCCAAACAGAAAATAAACAAAGAAACACCAGCTTTAAATGATACATTACAGCAACTGGACATAATTGACTTTTACAGGATAATTCATCCTAAAACATAGGACTATATATTCTTTTCTGGTACACATGGAACATTTTCAAGGATAGAACACATGCTGGGAAAAAATGCTAGCCTCAGCAAATTTAACCATCTTAGTGCTACCTTCTGCAAGTGGTACTAGTGAGAAATGCAAATGGTTAAAAAAAAATGAGCATACAATTAGGTCTACATGTGAGCCAATATATCAGCCTGCAACACTTTTCACCTGAGATGCAAAAGCTGATGTATCTGCCCATCACACTAATAGGGTTAAGAAGATCGAAATCATACCAAGTGTATTCTCTAATCATAAAGCTTGGAAATTGGAGATCAACTACAAAAAGAAAGCAAGAAAAATCACATGTACATGGAGATTAAACAACATGTCATTTAAAAAGAACTGGATCAAAGAAGAAATAAAAGAAGAGATTAAAAAATACACAGAAACCAATGACAACAAAAACACAACATACCAGCATTACTGGGATGCAGCAAAAGCTGTAATAAGAGAGAAATTTATATCACTACAAGCCTTTCTCAAGAAACAAGAAAAATCTCAAGTAAACAACTTAATATCACATCTTCAAGAACTAAAATAATAAAAAAACACCCAAAGCCAGCAGAAGGAAAGAAATTGTAAATATTAAAGCAGAACTAAATGAAATAGAAAATAAACAAGCAATAGAAAAAAAATTAAAGCAACAAAGAGCTGGTTTTTTGAAAAAAAATTAATAACATTGACAAGCTGTTGGCTAGGCTCACCAAGGGAAAAAGAGAAAACACACAAATAATCCGAATTAGAAATGAAAGTGGGGAAATTACAACTGATACCACAGAAATACGAAGGATCATACAAAAATACTATGAAGGACTATATGCCACCAACTTTTGCAACCTAGAAGAAATGGACAAGTTTTGAGAAACAGATAGTCTACCTAGACTGAATCAAAAAGAACTGGATAACCTAAATAAACCAATCAACAGTAAGGAAATTGAAACAATCATCCAAAACCTTCCCAAAAGCAAGAGTTCAGGAACAGATGGTCTCAATAACAAGTTTTACCAGGCATTCAAAGAGGAACTAACACCTATCCTTCTCAAACTTTTTCAAAAAATTGAAGAAGAGGCAATACTTTCCAACTCATTCTATGAGGCCAACATTACACTAATACCAAAGCCTGGAAAGAACATCACAAAAAAAACAGAAAACAGTTGACCAATATCTGTGATGAACACCGATGCAAAAATTCTAAACAAAATACTAGCAAATAAAATACAACAATATATTAGAAATATTAGGGGAAGCTGGGATGGCTCAGTAGGTTAAGCACTCACTTTGCAGCTCCGGGGACCAAGGATCGAACCCCGGCCCCAGCCTATGCGGACCCATATGCTAAACTGGGGAGTGCCCCCAGTTCAGTTCTATCTCTGTCTCTGTATATCTCTCTCTCCTCCACCCTTTCTCTCTATAAAAAACAATAAAAAAATACAATTAAAATAAAGTGAAAGTAAATGTATCTCTCAGAATGGGAAAGCTGGGATGGCTCAGCGGGTTAAGCACTCGCTTTGAAGCCCCAAGGACCGAGGATTGAATCCCGGGCCCAGCCCAGGTGGACCCACATGCTAAACTGGGGTGTGCTTCCCAAATGTGGTGAGGCCCCCAGTTCAGTTCAAAAAATAAAAAAAAGAAAAAGAAAAAAGAAATATTATACATCATGATCAAATGGGATTCATCCCAGGGGCACAAGGATGGTTCAACATATGCAAATCAATCAATGCAATACACCACATAAACAAAATAAAAGATAAAAACCATATGATTATATCAGTTGATACAGAAAAGGCATTCAACAAGATACAACATCCATTTATGATCAAAACACTTAATAAAATGTGTATCAAAATAAAGCACCTCAGCATAATAAAGGCCATATATGATAAACCCTCAGCAAATGTCACACTTAACGGGGAAAAACTGAAATATTTTCTTCTAAAGTCAGGAATGAGAAAAGGATGTCCCCTGTCACCACTGGTATTCAAAGTAGTGCTGGAAATTCAAGCTAGAGCCATTAAGCAGGAAAGATAAATAAAAAGCATCCAAATTGGAAATGAAGAAGTGAAATTGTCACATTTTGCAGACAACATGATCCTTTATATAGAAAACTCTAGAAAATCCACCACAAAACTGTTAGAAATAATAAATGAATACAGTAAAGTTGCAGGATACTAAATCATTGTACAAAAATCCATAGCATTTTTACATACAAACAATGAAACTTCAAAGAAAGTATTGAGATACCATTTGTGATCAAAACAAAAATAAAATACTTAGGAATAAACTGAACAAAAAAAAATGAAGGACTTATAACACGGAAAACTATAAGGCATTATTAAAAGAAATTGAAGAAGATACAAAGAAATTGAAGGATATTCCATGTTCATGGATTGGAAGAATCAACAGTTAAAATGACCATATTGCGCAAAGCAAAATACAGATTTAATGCAATTCCCATCAAAATCCCACACACATTCTTTTAAGAAATAGATTAAAAAATTATCAAATTCATATGAAACCACAAAAGACCCCAAATTGACAGAGCAATCTTCTGAAACAAACAAAAAAAATAATAAAAGTTTGGAGGCATCACACTCTCTGACTTCATCTATACTACAAAGCTTCAATAATCAAAACAGCATGGTATTGTCAGAAAAACAGACATACAGACCAATGAAACAGAATCAAAACCCCAGAAATAAACCCACACATATATGGACAGATAATCTTTGACAAAGGAGCAAAACATATACAATGGGAAAAAGAAATCCTCTCCAGTAAATGGTGCTTGGAAAATTTGAAAACCACATGCAAAAGAATGAATCTGGACTGTGAACTGTCACCATATACCAAAATTAACTCAAAGTGGATTAAGAACCTCCACATAAGATCCAAAACCATAAAGTGTGTAGTGGAAGGCATTGACACTAAAGTTACAGACCTTGAGCTCAGAGAGCACTTTATGAACTTGACCCCAAAGGCAAGGGAAGTAAAAGCAAAAATAAATGAATGGGGCTATATCAAACTAAAAAGCTTCTACATAGCAAAGGACAGTGTCAACAAAGAAAAATGAAACTTACTCACTGGGAGAAAATTTTTGCAAATGATGCCTCTGATAAGGGGCTATTATCATAATATATAAAGAACTCATACAACTCAACAACAACAAAACCAATGATTCAATTAAAAAATGGTCAGAAGTCCTAAACAGGCACTTCTCTCCTGAAGACATATAAACAACCAACAGATACATGAAAAAATGTTCAACTTTACTATCAATTAGGGAAATGTAAATGAAAACCACAATGAGATATCACCTCACACCTGTTAGAATGGATATAATCAACAAGACAAGGAATAAAAAGTGCTGAAGAGGCTGTGGACAAAAAAGAATCCTCATACACTGCCGGTGGGAATGTGACTTTGTACAATCACTGTGGAAGGCAGTGTGGAGATTCTTCTAAAAAACTAGGAATGGAATTGCCACATGACCCAGCAATCCCTCTCTTGAGTACCTACCCAAAAAACCTGAAAACCTTAATTCACAAAGATATATGTACCGCAATGTTCACCACAGCTCTGTTCACAGTGGCCAAGTCATGGAATCAACCAAAGTGTCCTCTGATAGATGACTAGATGAAGAAGTTGTGATACATTAATGCAATGGAATTCTACTCAGCAATAAGAAAAGATGAAATACATACATTTGTGACAACATGGACGGACCTTGGAAACATCTATTAAGCAAAATAAGTCACAATGAAAGAATCAAGAAACATGACCTCATTTAGAGGTAGAATATAAAACTAAAAGGAGCAAAGAAACAAAGACTCATGGACACAGTCAATAGTTTAGTGGTTACTTAAGGATAACGGGGGAGGTGAATGGGAGGGAGTTGGGAGGGGAAATCAAACATATGGTGATGAAAAGTGAGCTGATTCTGGGTGGTGAGCACATAATGCAATGTATAGGCAATGTAATGTAGAATTGTACACCTGGAAACAATGTAATTGATATCAATCAATGTCACCCCAATAAATTTACAATAAAAATATAAAATAAAAAGTATAACAACAGAAAAGGAAGGACCCAGTAATAACACTTCAGGGTATTTCCCCAAAGAAACCCAAAATGCTACCTTAAGGGGTATGTGAATCTATATGTTCACTGCAGCATTGCTTACAGTGGCCAAGATGTGGAGGCAGCTTGGGTGTTTGTCGATGGAAGAACAGATAAAGAGTAGGAGGTACATATATACAATGGAATATTGCTTGTCCAAGGAAGGAAATGGGTTCTTGTCATCTGAGGCAACATGGATAGACCTGGAGGGTGTTGTGTTGAGTGGAGTATGTCAGACAGAGAAAGACACATGTGAGGTGATTTCACTTATATACAGAATCTAAAGAACAAACTAAACAAACAAACAAAAACAAATTCATAGATACAAAGAACACTTTCTTGATAGCCAGATGGGAGTGGGGTAAGTGGTGGGTGAAAAAGAAGAAGGGATTAAGAAGTACAAATTGGCTGTTACAAAGGAGTCATGGGGATGTAGGCTATAGCATAAGAAATATAGTCAATATATTGTAATAACTATATATGATGTCACCTGGGTGATAAATCAGTGTGATAAATGGAAGAGGGTTGGGAGCAGGGTGAAAAGGGTGAAGGCTTCAAGAAGTACAAATTGGTATTTACAAAATAGTGATGGGCATGTGAATTATAGCATAGAAAGTATAGTCAACAGTATGGTTAACCAAGTTTACTTTCTGTAGTGCTAGAATAGGCAGACACAAATTTTTTTTTTCATGAAAGTACATGTGCCCCATGTTACTTGATTTTCCCTTGAAAGAACAGTAACATGGAAAAAGTCAGAAAAAAAAGTTGAGAGAGGTAAATATGACAATGTATTCATTCCCAATTATATTTGGGCATACTATATACAAAAAAAAACTATAGAATATTTGCTTCATGTTTGTTTTGTTGTTGTTGTTGTTTTTTAATTTTTTTATTGTTTTTGACAGAGAGAGATAAAGAGAGATACAGAGACAGAGAGAGAACTGAACTGGGGACACTCCCCAGTTCAGTACATGGGTGTGCACGGGCCAGGGCCGGGATTCGATCCTAGGTCCCCAGCACTGCAAATTGAGCGCTTAACCCACTGAGCCATCCTGGCTTCCCTGCTTCATGTTTTTTGTTTGTTTGTTTTGTTTTGTTTTTTGAAATGGTCAAGGTCATTTATACTTGTATGGTATAGAAAAAATAAACTTAAAATACAGAAATGTTTCACATATATTTACAAGACTTCTCAGATACATTTGATTAAAGAACTAGTAATATTTTATTCGTTTTTTACATGTGAGGTAGCTAATAGATACCAGTCATGCAAAAAAGAAAAATGTGTTTAACTGCAAACAGATTTTATAAATTTTTGTTTTGATGTCTAACCCATAAAATATGCCAGAGGTACTTTTTTGCTGTTTATAAAACTTAGGCATACTCTTAATGAGTTGCCAATTTTAACTTACTTTAAGAAACCCAAATAGTAAAACATTTATCTACATATTGAAAAATTCCCTTAAACAAGTTCTTTTATCTAAAAAGAATCAGTGTCCTATGGTCTTCTTCAAGAAATGCTGGTTCTAAGAATCTCTTTTTTATCTACGGTTGTAGAATAGCTTCTTCATAGTAGGTTACAGGTTGAGAGACATTATATTTAATTCAAATCTGTTATTGTCAAAAGAGATTTGCTTTCATTTATTTTTATTATATTTTATTGTTAAATTTAATGTGGTGACATTGGTTGGTAAAAATTAGGTAGTTTCCAGATTTACAAGTCCACATCACATCACACATGCATCGCATTATGTGCCAACCTCCCAGAATCAGGTCCCCCTCCACCACCATATATCTGGTGCCCACTCCCATCTCCCCCCATAACTCTCCCTCCCCCCTTCTCCCCCTTCTCCAGGTAACCACCAAACTATTGAGCCTGTCCAAAATGCTGGTGCCCTCTCCCACCTTCCCTCCCTCTCTCCTTCCCCCTCCTCCCCT
>PVKE010038674.1:0-15345 GCA_004027555.1 Craseonycteris thonglongyai
AAAAAAAAAAAAAAGAAACCTACAATCTCACTTCTGGCTATTCTTACCATATATGTATAATATAAATTTAATCACTATGAATTTCACAATAATCTCAATGTTGAACCATAAAATGAGCATTAATGGGACAATTGGCAAAACTTGAACAATGTCTGTAGATTTCTTAATAGTATAGTATCAATATTAATTTCCTTATTTTGAAACTTGTAGTCAGGTAAGACATTATCATTTGGAGATGATGGATAAAGCGTATATGAGAATTTATATTATATTTTGTAAAAATTTTTGCAATTTTTGTTAGTCTGAAATTATTTCAAAGTGAAAAGCTTAAAAAATAAAAACAATTAAAAAGGCATTTAAAACTCTTGCCATCTATGGTTCCAAATTTTTGTTTTAAAAGGGATAAATGCATCCTCTCAAAATAAAAAGATATTTTCCTCTCAAATGTTAAATATATTTTGCTTTATAAAAAGCTAAGCATATATATATAAAAATATATTTTTACATAAATTTCCCTAAGATCAATATGTTCCCTCTTTAACTATTTATTATGTTTTTAGAGCATGTGATCCAGCTTATAATGTAGTTTTTCTGTAAATAACTCCTAGTGATAATTTTACCCCAGTGAACTGTGTCTTAGTCTAATTATAAATACACACACACACACACACATATATATGCATATATATATGAATCTTATATGTGTGTGTGCATATATATGTGTATACATGTGTGTATATATATATGTATGCATATATATCTACATATGTACATAGTTCTAGACAACAGATTTTAAGAAGTTCCATTTCTACCCAAGCTATTAGATATAATTGAACAGCAAAGAAGATTTGGCCCACATATAGCAAGCACTCATGTGCAATTATGAAATTTTCTTTTGTATTTTTAAAAGGAAGTTGGAGAGATAGAGACCAGGATAAAGGTCTGGCAGCCTGCTCTAGAAAGGTTAAGGCACTTTTACCAACCACAAGACGCTTCACTGCTCTACAGTTACTTCACACACATAGTGTTAAATAAACTATGTTGAAGCACTTTATTTCATTAAAATATGTATATTTACAATAAGTAGCTAGTTATAATGATGTTTTTTAAAAAATTATATTTTAACAAAATGTGTTGCTTTAAAAGAATTCAGATAAAAATACTCCCTGGTTTTGCCACCAGAGGGCATAAGACATTAAGAAACATGGCAAACAAAACCCATTTGCTTCTGAGATTTTCAGATTTCATGGTTTGAAATGTCTATGTAGTTACTTGCAGAAATGAATTCACTGGGAAGGCAAATAAGATATGTGCAAATGAGGACAAGAAGAGGTTAGGAGGGGAAAAATCTGATTTTTTTTTTAAACAATTTTTCTTTTAATATTTATTTATTTATTTATTTTTTTGACAGAGAGAGAGAGAGAGAGAGAGAGAGAGAGACAGAGACAGAGGCAGAGACAGAGAGAGAACTGAACTGGGGGGAACTCCCCAGTTCAGCATATGGGGCCTGGATTCGATCCTCGGTCCCCGGCGCTGCAAAGTGAGCGCTTAACCCACTGAGCCATCCCGGCTTCCCCAAAAACTGATTTTTTATAGGAATGAAATCTTCAGCCATGTTCTCAAGAGTGCTCACCTACATAAATTAATTAATTATATCATTTATTTAGGTTAAACATTCAAAACATGAAAAGAGATTGGCAATAATAAATGTGGTATTTCCTCTCTCAATGATGTCTGAGAAAAATATTGGCTGGTTAGTGAAATTGTATGTAGAAAATGAGGAATGGGTTAGTTTAGAATCAATGAACATCTTTCTCAATCGTGGCTACCCTTCACTTTAACCAACAAATGCACTTTGCTGGGGAAGGGGGTGAGGTGGGATTGTGAATAGGCACTGAGTTAGCACTACACTGGAGGACTGAATCAAAGTGCACGTCTTACTGAAGTTGGTCAATGAGATCACAAAGTACAGTATTTTGTTCCTGAGATTAGAAATTGCTTGAAGTTAATTCAACGTTCTCTTGTTCCTCCTACCAGGATTCCCCCAACTTCCCCTTTCTTGTTTCTATTTCCTTTCTTACATAAGCCCCAGCTCGCTCTCTCTCTTTTTTTTTTTTTTTTTTTTGATAAGGTACACACATGAAAGAGGTGGTGAATTACTGACTGTAATGGTTTTAAAAATTATGTCAATTCTGCAATTGTTTGCTGAAACAGTTTGAGTGGCCAGGCAATATTAAATTTGGACTTCAACTTAAATGATTTATCCCTGTTGCCTGCATGAGTTGGTACCCCTTACACTGAGGTCATTTCCTCCCTGTTGCATAAAAATCCCTAGTGCTTATTTCATAGATGAGGAATTTTGAAGAAAACTGTGATATCATTTAGAATCAATCTGACATTTCTATATCCAAAACAGACCTCATTGGGTGGACATGATCATGACTCACACTGCATTTGTACAGACAGAAATACAAGTACAGCACATATTTCCCCATGCTGCTTACAGCTGAAGTAATCATTTTGACAATTTAGCAAAAATGCTATGTAATTATTCTCAATATACAGAGGGTGCCAAAAATAGTATATACCTTTTAAGAAAGGAAAACACTATATTAAAATTGTAATACTTGGGGAAGTCAGGATGGCTCAGTGAGTTAAGCGCTCACTTTGCAGCTCTGGGGTACAAGGATTGAGCTTTGCCCTATCCTGTGCAGACTCATATGCTGAACTGAGGTGTGCTTCCCATGTGGGAGACCCCTGGTTTGACCCCCAGCTCGTGGGGCCGTGCCTCCCATGTGGGAGGTCCCCGGCCCAGTTCCCACATTGCACAACCCCTGCCCACTTTTGTAGAACAAAACCATGTTGAAAACTGATGATGTACAACTATGGAAACTGTTCTGCCCCCCACCCCCACCCCCAACCCTCACCTCCTCTATCTCCCTCTGTCAAAAAAAAATTGTTTTTTAAATTGTAACACTCAATATATACCAATAGCAAAAGATGAACACAAGTTACATTTCACTTCTGCAATTACAAGAGGTGTTCAAAGTGGTTATCATCAGCATCCAGACACTTCTGATTAAGGCAAACTTCTGCTTGAGCAATGTTGACCGAAATGTCTACTTATACTGTTACATAAGCCATTTCAATTTACCTTGTGTCTCAAACTTATAAATGTATGCAATTGTTAGGTGTATTGAAGGTTCTATTGCATACTCTCACCTCCATTGCTGTTATACTTTAACAACATTCTCAAGTTTCAAATATGACTTCAAAACAATCTTGCACTCCTCGAACAACTGTGCTTCTCCCATTTTCTTTGACTGTCTTGCCTGTCGTATGGTGACACTAGCATTCATGTGATTAATGCCATCTTTTGAGCAAACATCATACTACACCTTGCTACCATAATTCAATTCAACTTCAAAAAGTAATACATAGATAACATCTCTTAAAATGTATATACACATGTTTGGCACCTCTAGTAAAAGTTAAGGTTCTGGAAGGAGGGTGCACATGATTTAGAATTTTTATTTACATTGCTCTATTTGAAATAATTGCTGAAGCTCCAGTGGCACAATCAGTTAGCGTGCGGGACTTATATGAAATAATTGCAATATTTCTCTTTTCCTTTTTTTTAGAATAGTCCCAGAAATAATTATATCAGATAAATGTTCTTCATTCTCTTACAGTTATTAAAGCCTTTTGCCTAATATATAGCTCATTATTTTATTTCTACTTCACCTTCAGCTTTTTAATCAGTCTATTATAAGATTTAGTTTTCCTCTTTAGATATGGGTGTTGTTGAGCCACAGTTGGATCTAATTGATACATGAAAATAGTCTCTGAATCTTCCAATCCTGATGGTTCTTATTGCCATGACACCTTTGGAAGCCCAATTCTTTTTTAATGAAGTTGAGTGGGTTTCAGAAGCAAAAGGTGCCTCCATCACATTTTGGCCCACCCAGGACCTGCTGAGCGTGGGATCATAGAAGTCAATTCTGTTCTTCTGCATTGAGCATCTAACCTATGGGTCTATATTGGAAGTAACACAGAGAAAAAGACCACACCATGAGCTTGATAGAGTTCGGTTTCCCATCACATCAATCTGTGTGTCTATGTACCCCTTAGGGAACCCCCATCACATTCTCACCTTCCTGAATGCAGGTCAAATGGACATTCTCCTTTCCCAAACTTGAATTTCTCCCTTGCTCTGGTGTTCACAGAAGTATACTGTCTAGGGGAATATCTGAAGTTATGTGAGTTTACATGCAGCAAAGCATATGTAGGGCAGCCAGGCTTTGCTAACATCCGAGAACAGGAGGCGGGCTATATTGGAATACATATCATCCCAGGGATACAATTGAGACTGAGGTCATGTCCCTTACACTTCGGTGGATATGTCCCTTAGGTAGCAGGGCTGGAAACTTTAAATGCTACTTAGATCTATGAAGAAAATGCAGTTTCTTTATTTTCTGTAATTGATTTCTCTTCTTCACAAACACCCACTGCACTGGGTCCCAGCAGATGGAAAACATTTTTTTTATTTGTTTATGACAGAGACAAAGAGAGACAGGGACAGAGAAAGACAGAGAGAGAAGGGTGAGGGCTCAGAGCAATCTCCATAGTTATATCAGCCCTCGACACGGTTTTGCTCAACACAGGCAGCTGGGGACACAGAGGACAGGAACTGGGCTGGGGGCCTCCTGAATGGGAGGCATGTCCCCTCAAGCCAGAGGCCAGACTAGGGGGCAAGAACTGAACTGGGGGCCTCCCACATAGAAACATACCCCAGTTTAGCACGTGGATCAACACGGGCCAGGGCCGGAACTCAACCCTCAGTCCCTGAGGCTGCAAAGCGAGCGCTTAACCCACTGAGCCATCCTGGCTTCCGAAAAACAATTTTTTAAGTATTAAATATTAGGTACTAAAATGTTTTTCCTTTTAAATGGACTATTCTAGAACGCATTTTCTTTTGGAAAAATGCTAAATCTTTCTAGCTTCCTCTCTCTTTACCTGCTTTTTCCAGAGATGGGGAGGCTGGGGCTAATGTGATTGGGTGGTGGCAAGGACAAAGCATGCCACAGCTCCTGGGATCCTCAGGGAACAGTCTGGTTCCTTCCTATCTTATGTGCTGTGAGTCTTTGGGCATTTCGCTGACACACATTCTGGTCCTGACCATTGGTTTCTGGTTTGTCTTCCTGGCCTCTTTGTGCATTCTCAGGCCTCTGCCAGTTCTCTGGTCTTTTAAGCACCAATACATCCACTTATGAAGGCATAAAGGGCCTTCCAGAACCCTTTAGGAATCAAAGTTCTGTCTCGTTTATCTGATCACTAGCCAAGGCAACCACTACTTCCTTACCTCACATGTTGACAACCTGAACTCAGGCAACTAGCACTCCTAAAATCCGGCCAAATCTGCTTCAGTTGTGGTTAATTGAGAGTCTACTAAATTATCTCAGACCAGCTGAGTCTGATGTTCCAGGTTACTGATCAACTATTAGTCAGCACCTGGTTCCTGGTTGAAACTTCCAGAGTGATTCAAACTTAAAACCACTAACCAGCTTTCTGCTTTCCTCTTTTTAGAGTCATGGACACTTGTCATGTCAATGGGTCTTTTTAAGCCCATAACTTTCACACAATTTTGGTTTCTGGCAATCTGCTATGTTTTTCTGACATGATACATTCTTAAAGGTTTACTTGGCCAGCGTCAGACATAATGTTGTTCTTTCATTATTAGAATAAGTTTGGCATGATTTATTAGCATTAGAATTTATGACGCCTTGTTAGCATCTCTTGGTAATTAGTCCAATCATCTAAGTTTTGTTTCCTAGAAGATGAGAGATTGAATTAATTTTGGGTAATGTCTCAAACCTATCTTCTTTCAACACATTGTTTCTACCCATGTGTTCCTACACTACTGGCCACAGTCTTTCTTATTCTTGGTATACTTCTTAGTTTTTCAGAACTCCTGGGATTACTCGTAATACCCTTTACCTTGTCTACACATAGAGGTGAAGAAAAGTATATATCTATGTATTATAAAGGGCCACACAAAGAAACAGAATACTCACATACAAGGGATGGTTAAGAAATTCATAGAATTAAGGGGAAGAAGGGTAAAAAACAAAACAAAAAACTGTGAAACTGGGATGATTCAGCAGGTTAAGCACTTGCTCTGTAGCCCCAGGGACCGAAGATCAAATCCTAGCCCCAGCCCGTGCAGACTCATATGCTGAACTGGGGAGTGCTTCTCATGTGGGAGGCCCCCAGCCCAGTTTCTGCCCTTTGCAGCCCCTGCCCACCTGTGTGGAATGAAACTACATCAAAAACTGATGACGTATAACTATAGAGACTGTTCTGGGCCCTCCCCCTTCTTTCTGTCTCTGTCTGTCTCTTTCAATATATGTCAAAAACAATAAAATAAATCTTTAAAAAAACTGTTATTTTTTTCAATATATTCACCCTTAGCCCTAACACCGTACACTTTTCAGCTCTTTTAATAAGTTTATTTATACACTTGGAAAAAAAAGTGTTGTTTTTGCCCTCAAATTGCAGCTTTAACCTCTTCGGTGTGTGTAAATTTCTTCCCTCAAAGCTGTTTTTTCATATTTGGAAACAAATAATAATCAGACTGAGCCAGGTCTGGACAGTAGGGAGGGTGGCTTAGTGTATGGAAGCCACAGTTGTGAAGAGCAGCCAACACATCGCTCTCATGCACTGGCGCATTGTTGTTCAAAAGCAGCTTCACGTCAGTTCATGTTCTCTTCTTTTCTCCACAAATTCTTTTAACTGTTTTAACAGACTGAAATAGTACTCTCCAGTTGTTGTGACACCTTCATTTTTATAATTGACCAGCAGGATACCCTCTGCATCTCAAAAAAACACTAGTCATGATTTTGTGATACCTGGAATGTCTTAAGGGGTGGCGTATCCTTTTCAAGCCACTGCATGGACTCCTGCTTTGACCCAGGATCATCATGATGAACCCAAGTTTCATCTCTAATAATGATCCAGTTTAAAATTTCATTTTCGTTGTCTCTGTAGAGGTCCAAAACCTGTTGTGAACACTCAACGTGCTGTTTTTTGAAGTGGCATAAGCATTCTTGGTACCCATCTTGCACTGACTTTTGACATCCTTAGGTGCTGATGGAGAATCTTCAGAATGGTTGTAGGAAATACTCTAACCACTTCTGCTAGCTGCTTTTTATTCAATCTGGTATCTTCCATTAAAACTTTTCAACTTTTTAGACAATGTCTGAGAAAGTGCCCTCAACATGGAGTCTCGAATGGGGGTTGTATTCAATCCGCTCTCTGCCTTGCTTGAAAAGGCTGTGCCACTTGTAAACCATGGATTTCTCAGGGTGGCAATCCCTGTAAACCACTAACAATTAATCCCAAATGGTTTCAGGTGCTGTCCCTTGTTTTGTGAGGAACTTAATGATGGCATGAAATTCAGTTTTGTCCCTACCTGGGGTTTTCTTCATGTTTGATATGCTTCTCCAGCAATGTTTGAAAGAACACAGAAGCAAGTAGGCTGAAGTGCACATAAGCTATTAATAATAATGTCATACAATCAAACTGTGTGCACTAGTACTCCCATTTCTCTGATAATGCTCAGTTCTACAAATTTCTTGAGCACCTCTCATATGTCAACACTATCATTCTCTTAAAATTAATACAAATAAAACATATCTATGTTCAACTTCCTTTTGTATGATAATGTCTATTGTGAAGTTTACCTTTTCCCATTTTGAATATCATTATGGATTCATAGAATCATTCAACTTGTTCATGAATAATTACTTTTTAATGCTCAAATGGTTCCATGTTGGATAGTGGAAATGCCTCAGCAACGACTCTGTTGTTCTTTCAGTATTACCCCAGGTATTTTTAATGCTTTGTTGTATTCAGACAGAAGTGAAATGTTCATAGTCATCAATGAGCTTTGGTTTCTTTTACTAGAGAGTTAGAAGACAGAGTGATGTCCAGATAATGGAGAACACATTAATGGTCCCCATGTAATTTTTAGTATATCTTTGATTTATTTCCTAACTCCATTTTATTTTCTCCTAAAGTATTGTTTTCTACGACATACTTAAGCTCAGAATAATAAAGGGCTCTTCAGCAGGGGTTCAGATCAGTATTATCACCCATTCCTATCCTCTACATCAGCTGAACTGAGAAATTCAATATTTTTTCTGCAGCTTCTATGCTTATATTTGAGCCTGAAAATTGGGAAAAGTTTCACAAAAGAACTAACATTAGAGCCAGCTCTTAAAGAATTAGAGGATTTATCAGCAAACTTGTGTGGGGATGGAGGTGAGGTATAAATACTATTCCAGATATAAATTAACCATGTATATAGGTATATCATGTATAGAGATCAGTCATGAAAAGGGGTTGAAGTAAAATTAATGGGAGAAGAAGACTGTAACAAGAGATGAAGGCCACATGGTTAGTGTATGAGGGATCTTAATTGGCCACATGATAAAGTTTGATTTTTACCTAATAAGTGATCAGAGAACAAAAGTGATTAGGTCACTTTATAAAATGTCCAGGAGGGATACTAGGATGGCTCAGCAGGTTGAGTGCTTGCCTTGCAGCCCCAAGGTCCAAGAATCGAGTCCAAACCCTGGTTTGTGGGGACTCATATGCTGAACTGGAGCATACTTCTTATGTGAGAGGCCCCCAGTTCAGCTCCCACTGGGGTGTGTTTCCCATGTGGAAGGCCCCCAGTTTTCAGGGGTGTGCCTCTCATACAGGTGGCTCTAGTCTGGTTCCTGCCCTGTGCAGCCTCTGCCCACCTATGTAGAATAAAACCATGTTGAAAAACTAATGATATACAGCTATGGAGACTGCTCTGGGCCTTATCCTTTCTCTCTGACTCTCTGTCAAAACAATAAAATAAATCTTTAAAAAAAAGAAAGAAAGAAAAAAGAAATGTCTAGGACAGCTAAGCAGAGTAAATTTACAACAATTTCAAAAAAGTAATTTATTTGTGCCTTCTGTGTCAAAAGAGTTCTAGAAAAGGGTTAAAGAAGAAAAAATTTAAAAACAAATTCTTTATATCGTTATAAGCTGAGATTGATGGGTGAAGTTGCAATGGAAATATCATCTCATTGTAAAAGTATCCATCTCCTTTACCCATGGAAGAAGGGATCAGACATACTTATTGCGCCATGTAATAGACAAGATTGCTCCATGATTTCTGCCACTGGTGTTATACACATGATTGGGTTATGTCTTTGATTATAAGGCAAAGGTGAAGGGATTTTATAAATATAACTAAAGTTTCAAATTAGCTGAGAAAAAAAATCATCATAAAAATTACTCCAGGTAAACCTGTCTTAATCAGTTGGAAGCTCTTTAAAAGAGAGTTTCAGGGGACATCAGGATAACTCAGTGGTTGAGTACTTCCCTCACAATCTCAAGGTCTGGGGCTCGATTCTGGATCCTGGCCCATGCTGAACCTCAGAGCAACTTATAACTGCCGGAATGACTCATTCGCAAAAGTTCTCGCCTCCCATTTGGGAGGTCCTGGATTCAGTTCCTGTCCCACTCAGCCCCACATCTACCTGTGTGGAATGAAACCATGTCACAACTAATAATGTGCAGTTATGAAGACTGCTCTGGGCCCTACCCCTTTCTCTCTGTCTCTGTTTCTCTCCTTTCTGTCTCTCTCACTTTCTCTGAAAACAATAAAGTAAATCTTAAAAAAATAAAATAAAAGAGAGTTTCAGACTTCTCTGGGATAAGAGATTTCTTTTGCTGGCTTTGAAGATTCAACCTGCCATAATAATTTCTACAGCTACAAGGAAAGAAATGCTGTCAACAATTACTTGAGTGTGTAAGATGAATTTAAAATTCAGGTGAGACCCTGGACCTTGACTCTAACTTTGTGACATCCTGAGCTAAGGACCCACCTAAGCCGAGTCTGGACTCCTGACCCATGGAAACTCTCATAATAGTGTATGTGGTTTTAAGCTCCAAAATGTGTGGTGATTTGCTATAAAGTAAAAGAAAACTAATATACCCACAGAACAGTAAGGAAATCATGTGGAATTGATACTTAACTGTTAATGCAAACAGTTTGTAATGGTTAAAGGCACAGAGCCTAATGCCCCACTATATGGGTTCATGTTTCAAACCACCACCAGCTTGCTATGTAACCTTGGGCATAATCCTTCATGCTTCCATGTCTCAATTTTCTCTTTATGAAATGAATATAAACATAGGGCTTAATGCATTAGACTATTTTGAGTATTACAGAATTTAATTTACACAGTCATTGGAAGGATTCCTGGATTGCAGTAAGCATACTATAAAACATCAGCTATTCTTATATGATGTTTCTCTACTAATTATCAATGTACTAAATATATCAAAGGTTCTCTTCACATATTCCCGTATCAAATAATAGTGTCATCTTATTATAAACAATCAAGGGATTTGATAAAGAGATCAAATTTATCACTGTGTTGAGAGTTTCAATAATCAATTTATGTCAGAAAAAAAATATGAAAATGGATAAAACATTAGGGAAAAAAGTTTCATCAAGAGTCAAAATGGGGGAAGCCGGGATGGCTCAGTGGGTTAGGCGCTCACTTTGCAGCGCCGGGGACCGAGGATCAAATCCCGGCCCTGGCCAGTGCGGAACCATATGCTGAACTGGGAGCTTCCCCAGTTCAGTTCTCTCTCTGTCTCTGTATCTCTCTCTCTCTCTCTCTCCCTCTCTGTCAAAAATAAATAAATAAATAAATATATATATGTAAAAAAAAAAAGAGTCAAAATGGGGGAAGCCAGGATGGCTCAGTGGGTTAAGCGCTCACTTTGCAGCGCCGGAGACCAAGGATTGAATCCTGTCCCCGGCCCGTGTGGACCCATATGCTGAACTGGGGAGTACCCCCAGTTCAGTTCTCTCTCTGTCTCTGTGTCTCTCTCTCTCTCTGTCAAAAATAATTTTAAAAATGGATAAAACAAGGGATGCCTGGATAGTTCAATGGTTGAGTGCTTGTCTTGCAATAGTAAGGTTCAGGGTTTGAGTCCCATCCCTTCCTTGTGGGAGAACCCTGGTTCGGTTCCTACCCCTTGTGGCCCCTTATCCACCTGTGTGAAATAAACCATGTCACAACTAATGATGTACAACTATGGAGACTGCTTTGGGCCCTCCCCTATTCATTCTCTTTATGTCTCTCTCTTTCTGTCTCTCTATCTCTGTCTCTCTCTCTCTCTTTCTCACCTTCTTTCAAACAATAAAATAAATCTTTAAAAAAATGGATAATAAAATGTAAGAATGTACAATCGCAATTTTAAACTACAAAAATTGCTGGAGAAGGCCTTGCCATATCTGAAAATATTTTAATGCTTACTCTTCCTTAAAATTTGGAGATCGGTTACAGTTCCAAAGTAATTACTAAAATGTATTAACAGCTACTTAACTATTGTGTTGTAATTGCTTCATATTATTTTGAAGGAATTACACAATGCAAAAGTTCTATATCTGTAAAATAAAATGGAAAGAAAATACTTTGGGAAAAGCTATATAGCTGTGATAGGTTGAAAGACAGATGATGGATAGGCAGATGGATAAAAGATAAACAACAGGTAAATAGGGAGGAAAGGAGGGAGGAAGAAAGAAAGAGAGGGAGGAAGAGAGGGAGAAAGGGAGAGAGAGAGAGGAAGAGAAGGAGAAAGGAAATAGATGAATTGGAATACTGATTATGAGAAATACATGTTAAATAACCTGCGTCAATTGGATTAAATTGTAAAGAAAATATCAAAAATAAGGAAAGTTTACTCTGAATCAATAAAAATTGTTGATCTATAACTGTTTTTTTACAAAATTCATGCAGACCTGAAATGGTAAAATTATAGATACTTAGACTTCATCCCAAACAGTATGACCTAGGAGGTCTGAAGTACAGATCAGGAAACTATATTTTTCTCTGTTAGTCAAGATAAGGTAGGCTGTAGTAACAAATAGATTCCAAAATGTCAGTAGATTAACACAATAGAAATTAACTTCTTGCTCGCAAAATGGTTCAGTGAAGGTGGTGGGCTGCTCATTCTTTATGTTAGTCATTCAGTAACCAAGACTCTTTCTATCTTGTGACTCCCCACTATACTTTGAAGGTTATTTGAGTCCACCTGACAGAAGGATAGATAGCGTGAAAGAGCACATGTGAAACATTATGAGGCCTGACCAATAAGTTTGTGAATCCATCATAGAAAAAGTGCTAAATACCTCATTGCTGAATATCACTATGGTCACATTCGAAGTACTCCCATTGGGAAGCTATGAACCAAAGCCAGCACCTAGTCCACACCTTAAACACAATTTTGGAACTCTTTTTCTGGAATGGCTATCAGAGCTGTCATTGTATTGCCCTTGATGTCCTGAATGTCATCAAAATATTTTCCTTTGAAGATGTTCTTTATCTTTGGGGAAAAAAAAGTCACTGAGAGACAGATCAGGTGAGTAGGAAGGGTGTTCCAATACAGTTATGTGTTTACTGGCTAAGAACTCCCTTATAGACTGTGCCTTGTGAGCTGGTGCATTGTTGTGATGCAAGAGCCATGGGTTGTTGGCAAAAAGTTCAGGTTGTTTTTGTCTACCTTTTTCAAACAGCCTTTTCAACACTTGCAGATAGTAAACTTGGTTGACTGTCCACTTGGTACAAATTCATCATGAACAATCTTTCTGATATCAAAAAAAAGTTAGCAACATCATTCTGACTCTTGAATTTGAACTGGATTTGGACTAACAGAATTTTTTGGTCCAGGAGAATTGGCTGACTTTCATTGTACACTTTGAGACTTTGTTTTAGGGTCATATTGGTACACCTATGTTTCATTACCAGTAATAACATGGTCCAAATCAATATCTTTCCTTTAAAAAGGTCTTGGAAAACTTTGATTCTCCTTTGTTTTTGTGCATCAGTGAGCTCCTTCAGGACCATTTTTGCACACACCCTTCTCATGCCAAGATTTTCAGTTTAGATTTCCCTAATTGTTTCTTTATTAATGTTTGCTTGGTCTGCTATACTTCTCTTAGCTGACAATTCTGATGCACAATTCAATGAATTTTTGCAATGAGTTAATCAGTTTTGCTCATTACTAGATGCCTTGACTTCTCTTCATCAGTGATGCTTTCTCTGCCCCAGAAAAAGATTTAATTTATTTATACACTGCCATTTTCTTCATGGTTTTATTCCCATCAACTTGGACTAACAAGTCCCTGATTTCACTTCCACTCTTACCACATTTAACAAGAAATTTAATGTTTGTACATTGCTCTAATTGAAGCTCCAATGTTCTCATAACGACACACAAAAACACGCAGCAATTATAATGAACACCACTCAGCAAGACACTACCACACCTTGACACAACCACAGCTGTGAGACACTGATATACCAAGGTAATAAAATATTGCCAATTTGTTTGTACAGTGCTGCCAATGTAAGCACATAGTGGCAAGTTCATAAACTTAATGGTCAGACCTCATATAATGGATCAGATTAAAAGCAGCTTAAATTTTCATTCTATTAAAAAGAACTCATCACTTGGCCACCCCTAACTGCAAGGGAAAGAGGAAAACACAGTGCAGTTCTTGTGCTGATATGATAATAATATGGGTTTTAATGAATAAGAAGCAGTCTCTGCCTTAAGCACAACATGAGATTTTGATGTATGAGCATAACTGGTACATGGTTGAAAATTCTCAGATGAAAATATAACTTTTGAGTCAAAATAGTCTAAGTTTCAGATTTTTCTACTTGATAGCTGTCTGATCTTAAGCAAAATATTTCCCCTCTGTGCCTTAAATCTCCTCAGTTCCTCATCTTTTAAATGAGAATTTTAAAATCCTACAACTTTCTATGGGCTTGAAATGATAAAATTTTTTAAATTCATTATAATTATAACTGGCACTTGGTCAATAGTCATAAATATTTTATTCTAATTATATTGTTGATTTTGGTGGGGGGAAAGGAAAGGTCTTTGTTATTTGATATAAGAAATCAGATAGGGGAAGCCAAGATGGCTTAGCAGGTAAAGCGCCAACTTTGCAACCCTGGGGACCAAGGATTGAATCACAGCCCCAGCCTGTGCAAATCCATATGCTAAAATGGGGTGTTCTTCCCATGTGGGAGCCCCCAGTTCGGTTCTCGCCTCCCAGTTCAACCTCTGGTTCGAGGGGTTGTGCCTCCTATTTGGGAGGCCCCTAACCCAGTTTCTGCCCTGCACAGCACCCTCTCACCTGTGTGGAATGAAACCATTTCAAAAGCTGATGATGTACAATCATGGAGATTGCTGTGGGCCCTCCCCCTTCTCTCTGTTTCTATCTCTCCCTGTCTATGTCAAGAGCAATAATATAAATCTTTAAAAACGTAAAGAAATCAAATGTATCAGAATAGATATATTAATCTAACTAAATTATTGAATTGAGAAGGTTTTAGAAGGTAGAATATAAATGAAATAAAGGTTGATGTCTTGCTCACGTAAGTTTCTGGGGAAGTGTCCTAGTTAGTGGGCAGCTTTCCTCCAGGTAGTCATTCAAAGATTCAGGCATTCCCATCTGGTCGCTCTCCCATGCCCTGGGTCTTTATCATGAACTTATCTGGTGTGTTAAGGTGCCCTACGGACACAGCATGTGATGTATGCAGAGCTAAAAATTATGTTTCAGTATTAGAATATTTGAAGCTCACAGAGAAAAAAATACTTTAATTTAAAAATAATATAAAGGTAATCTTAAAATATTAAGGAATTCAAAATGTTGGTAGTATAGCTTTCAAACTGAGATTCACAATAATATGATTGTCACATGTTTAAATTCAGGGAGTTTGAGGTATTTTCAGGTTTAAAATTTTGCCACCTACAAACGTGTTCCACTCTCCTAAGGACTCCAGTTCAGAACTGGACCTGAGCTGTGCAGTGCTTACCATTTGAAGCCCATGATGCCATCATAGATGATTCTGTTGAAATTCAAAAGATTAATTTACAGAGTGGTTCTGAAGTTCAATTAGTGTAAGGACAATGTTTAATCAATGCATTTATCTATCAGAAACAGGGAACATTCTTGGTTTAGCATTTCTAAAAGTTGAGTATATAAAGACTTTTTCTATAGATTTTTAAAAAATGGTTTGTATACACACACTTTTTCTTTTATAGTAATTTTCACTTAGCTACAAGGATGTAGTCCCAGTCTTCCCATCTTCAGATTCCAATTTGAGGAATACATCCTTAGTCAAAATAATTAAGAACAAAATTTGTTCCTGTATGTTCTCATCCTCTTGATTTCTTCACCATTCCCCAACTTTCTTGATTTCTTTTTTTTTTTTT
>PVKE010038675.1:0-15345 GCA_004027555.1 Craseonycteris thonglongyai
CTGGAAAAAAAATAATTGGCCACAATCAATAACACAAATCAGGTTTCAGGATAACTGATGTCTGGCAGATGCAAATTTCAGGGTGATTCACTAAGGCTGGAGACTTAGCATAAGGATGATTAACTGAACTCAAAGACACTGAAAAATTCTTAGAACAAACAAAATAGTAAAACTGGGGAGCTGATGACCCAAGAAGAAGGAGACCAGAAATTTCTATAAAAAGGGGGAGAGGGCTTCTTAATTTGGCCCTTATCACTCCCATCAGCATAGGAGGATGTGGCAGGCTATCTAGCTCAGAGGTTCTGGAACCCTAGTGCTCCCCCTTCTGCCAGAAGCTGAAGTGCCGATGTGTCTCCACTGCGCTGGGCTCTTTGGCTGTTTTCAGCGGGGAAGGGTGGGGGCGGGAAGGATGGGGGCGGGGTTTTTTTGGGAGAGGCGGCTGCTGTGTTTGTTTCTCTGGATTGGGGCAGCTGCTAGCCCGTTGCTGCTGTTCTGCCACTAACTACTGTTTTCTCCCTGTCACTGGCATTAGCCCCACCGTGTGTTTGCTGCTCAGGAACTTTCTCCCTGACTCTCAGGGCTATAGATATTCTGCTTTTTTAACTCAGCACTCACTGCTATAGGTTATTGTGGGGATCACTGCTAATACTGGGAAGGGGTGAGGGGCGAGAGCTCTGGAAGGGTGGGGGAAGGCAATGGCTTTGTGTCTTTGTTTTCTGCCTGGCACTGAGGACAGCGAGGACAGTGCAGGCTTACGCTCTTTTGCATTTGGTTTTTGCCTGGAGATCTCTGCCCTGAGTGTTAGGATCAGCTATCTGTTTTATATGCTGATTCCTCAGGGAGAAATGATCTTGGCCAGAGAAGTGCACTCGCAGGCTTTTCACCCCTCTTTCCCAGACTGGAGTGAGGTTGGGCTGCCACTTCTTACTACCCCCACCTCTCCCTCTCCTTCTTTTTTAGGACAAAGTGAAGTTGGGCTTCAGCATTTGCAGCACCCACCTCTGCACCTCCTGGGAGAAAGTGAGGTCTGGCGGCTGAGTCTCAGGGCCCTTTCCCTGTGCTTCTTCCTGTTCTGGGTCTGAGTTAGGTTCATAACGCTTACCCGCAGCCACCTCCCTCCTCTCGCTTGTGAGCAGGGTTCCAAGCAGGATCTCACAGGCCCCCACCCCCATCCTGGCACTCTCCCTTTCCTCCTCTTCAATTTGTTATTTGCCGACCTCAAGGTACTTTGATGTGATGAATGGGTCTCTTACGGTAGCTCTGTGTGTTGCATAGGGAATCTTTTGTTGAATTATAGTTGTTATATTTGTTGTAACTTCCAGGGGAGTTTTCTAAGAGCACCTCTCATCCCACTATTTTTGAGCCACAACTCTAAATAGACCTTTTCCATCAATGGACAATAAACATTATTTTTTAAACTAAGACACTTGCTGATCCTATAAATAAAAATACATTGAAAACAACAACAACAACAAAAACCTGTCATATATTAATTGTTAGACTTTGGCCAGAGAAGAAGTCATGGGAGACTAAAATTAGTCAAGACATAAATTTAATGGCATATTTGAGTGGCAGGAGGTCAGGCATGTAAGTGTACTAGAACCTCTCTGAGTAGAAGGAGAGTTGAATATTTATTAAGCAGAATAAATAAGTGTGGTCTGAGGCAAACAAAGGTGGCTTGAAGCCAGCGGCTTAGCATGGGGAGGGTTTTGTTAGTTGGCTGTGGAATTCCCATATCTTGTTCCCATGGTCCACTGCACTCATTAGGTCCTGCCTGCAACTTCCCATCATGCAAAGGCCTTCTCATTCATCATGCACCGGTGGCCTTGGAAAATGGGGGTGGCAAAGACGGACAGGCAGTGATGCAAAACAAGAAAATAATTGGCCTCTCTTTTTAATTTATGTTTTTTTTTTCCTTATGGCCTCACATTAACTAAAAATAAAAATGAATTAGTGCTCCTCTTTCTGAGGAATTATGAAGAGGTCATGAATAGGATTGTTGTGCTTAGTTTAGAATGATTCCCTTAAATCACAAGAGCTATCTTTAATGATATCAAGACAGAAACAAATCTTTCAGATAGATTTGATTGTTATTCTGTAACCTATTATTATTAATTCCTCTTGGAGTCACAAAACTAATTTAGTAAGATTTATTTTTATTGTTTTTGACAGAGAGACAAACAGACCGAGACAGAGAGAAGGGGGAGGGCCCAGAACAGTCTCCATAGTTACACATCATTGGCTTTTCCACATAGTTTCATTCCACAGGTGGGCACGGGGCTGTACAGGGCAGGAACAGGGCTGGGGTCTCACCCTGATGAGAACCAAACTGGGGGCTCTCCCCAGTTCAGCATATGGGTCCACAAGGGCTGGGGCAGGGATTCAATCCTCGGTCCCTGGGGCTGCAAAGTGAGCGTTTAACCCACTGAGCCATCCCAGCTTCCCCCACAAAACTATTCTGATATTAATAATTTCAAACAATCCTCAAACTAGGTTGACTATATTTCCTTGAGATAAATATGGAATGTTGGGATGACAAAAATGGGATGGGGTTATTAAATATTCCATATTCATGAAAAAGATGATAAAAAATATTTTATTACATGGGCATATTAACCTAACAATTATTCTTCAGTGACAGAACTCATAAAAATTTAGGTAGATGTAAAGAGAAACAGTATGATCATACTATGACTATTTCTCTGAAGAAGTAATTTTATGCAGCAAATTTCAGTCTCTCAAGACCTTATCATGAAACTTGTCACACTCCATGATGCAATTTTGTTTTACAACTAACATAGCTCTCATTGTCTCAGAACTTAATCTAGATTTCTCCTTTGACCACATACTCTTCATAACAGAAAATATTCTTTTGACAAGTATACTTCCTGGAAGGCAAAGAATAAATGCTACAATATTATGAAAGTCTTGAAGTCTAGGTGTATTTTACTCCTTTCAGAAAAAAAAAAAATATTTACCCATCTACCAGTTACAAAAATGTTTTCTTTATTCCATGTATCAAACTGACTCATAATTGTAGATTTTATGAGGGTTCACTGATTGAATACACAAGTTTCTTCTATTTCTGTGTGTGTATTTTGAGTTCCTCATTCAGGCTGTCCCGTATTTCTTTCCATTCAGGTTTCTTCCTTAGTAGTACCCCGCCTTGAGCTTCTCAGTGTTTCCTACACTACAATTCCACTTTTGATGTACAGGGTCCAGTGGAAGTAACACCATTTTTATAAGCTGGTAAACTGAAAAAAGGGTATTACTTCTCTTGGACCCTGTATTCTAAGCTGGTTTGATAGGAATTCTCAATTGTTTCAAAAAACTTAGCCTCATTAATTTCTCCTGAATCTACTAATATTTTCAGGGTGTTTTACAAGATTTATTTTATTGTTTTTGACAGAGACACAGAGAGACACAGACAGAGAGAGACAGAGAGAAGAGGGAGGGCCCAGAGCAGTCTCCATAGTCATATGTCATCAGTTTTCAACATGGTTTCATTCCACACAGGTGGGCGGGGGCCATGCAGGGCAGGAACTGGGCTGGGGGCCTCCTGCATGGGAGGCACACCCCCTTGAGCCAGGGGCAGAACTGAGGGGTGAGAACTGAACTAGGGGCCTCCTGCATGGGAAGCACACCCAAGTTCAGCATATGGGTCCACATGGGCCAGAACTGGGATTCGATCCTCGGTTCCCAGGGCTGCAAAGCGAGTGCTTAACCCGCTGAGCCATCCCGGCTTCCCTGTCAGTTGTTTTTTGACATCACTAGTTAAAAACACTTCACTTTTTCTGGACTCTAAATTGTTTCCAAGATTTTTAATGTTATGACTAGTTCTATAGCTGAAATATTATTTTTTCAATTAAAGTAATGTAAGTTTGGAATGTAGAATCTTGATCTCTTGCATATATTAATATCAACAAAATACTTAAAAAATATCACTTGAGCAGTAAAAACAATATCCATATGGCATACCACACTGAACACTTTAATGTAGGACTGCAGTGGCCCAACTTCAAAAATCATACACACACACCAAAAAGAAAATACAAAAAGACCATCCTGATTGCTGTCACAAGCTGATATACTAGTGTCCAACTGGAGTGTTCTGCTGTAATAAAAAAGTAGCTAACAGCTCGTTGAACCAAAATATGAGTCTGTAAAGTCTGAATCAAATAATATAAGGTAGAAAGAATTTCTATGGGTGGAATGATGGTAGAAATAACAGTAAGACTCACAGTCACTGCATCCCACACTCCTAACCTGATGGAAGCAAATATCCAGGTGATCCTGTTTAGAAGTCCTTGTGCATTGAGACCTTTCTAGCTCCCACATGCTGAGTGGGGCTTAGCAACTGCCTCTTGAATTCTCTGCTGCTGCACACAAGCAAGGGGGTGGTGTGGGATCATCACTAGCTCAAGAAGCCTGGTCCTGACTGGATAAAGTAAATGGAACTTCCTCTTTCATCATACTAGTAGTTATACTGCATGCATCGATTAGCATAGAGCCTTATGATAAATAAACAACCTATGTTCAGTTTTTTACAAACAATTAAAAATGGGACAAAATTTACATTTATACGAAAATGACAGAACAGTCAGGAAACATGAAAAACAAAACAAGACAGTACTATCACATTTTAAATGGTGCTTATGGTCAGCCTACCTAAAACTCTTATTATCACCTCAATTTGCGACTGTAACTTTCTTTTTCCTGTAACTTTTTCGGTGTATAAGATGCCCCTGTGTATAAGACAACCTCTACTTTTCTAACCCAACATTAAGAAATTAGGGGAAGCCAAGATGGCTCAGTGGGTTAAGCGCTCACTTTGCAGCCCCGGGGACTGAGGATCGAATCCAGGCCCTGGCCCATGTGGACCCATATGCTGAACTGGGGAGTGCCTCCAGTTCAGTTCTCACCGGGGTGAGACCCAGGCCCAATTCCTGCCCTGTGCAGCCCTGCACCCACCTGTGGAATGAAACTTTGTGGAAAAACCAATGATGTGCAACTATGGAGACTGTTCTGGGACCTCCCCCTTCTCTCTGTCTCTGTATTTCTCTCTTTCTCTCTCTCTCTCTGTGTCAAAAACAATAGAAATAAATCTTTAAGAAATTAATACAAGGGTTATTCTCATGTATAAGATGGCCCCCAATTTTTGGTCTAACAATTTTAGACAAAAATATCATCTTATACACAGAAAAATATGGTAATTGACATGTAATATTGAGTAAGTTTAACATGTGCATCATAATGATTTGATATATGTATGTATTGGGAACTTATCACAATAAGTTTAGTTAACAACATTCATCATGTCACATAGGTAAAAATGTTCTTTCCTTGTGATGGGAACTTTTAAGATCTATTCTCTTAGCAACTTTCAAAGGTACATTACAATATTGTTAACATAGTCATGTTGTACATTATAGCCCCCAAAACTTATTTATCTTAGAACTAAAAGTTTGTAACCTTTGACCACCTTCATCCAATTCCCCTATCCCCCCACCCTCTGCTTCTGGCATCACCAATATGATCTCTGTTACTACGAGTTTGTTTTTTTAGATTTCACATATAAGTGAGGTCATACAGTATTTATTGTTCTCTGTTTAGCTTACCGTATTTTCCGGCATATAAGATGACCGGGTGTATAAGATGACCCTCTAATTTTACAGTTAAAACATAGGTTTAGACCTATATTCGCTGTATAAGACTACCCCCCACTTCCGAGGCTGTAGTCTTATACAGCGAATATAGGCCTAAATCTATGTTTTAACTGTAAAATTAGGGGGTCGTCTTATACGCCCAGTCATCTTATACGCCGGAAAATACGGTATTTCACTTAGCACATTGCCCTCAAGTTCCATTGAACAAATTGGCTAAATTATATTCTGTTTATAGCTGAAGAGTATTCTATTGTATTACACCACGTTTTCTTTATCCATTCATTTTTTGATGGACACTTAAATTGTTTCCACACTTTGGCTGTTGTATATAATGCTGCAATAAACAGGGGGGTATGGATATTTCTTCAGGATACTATTATTTCCTTTGAATGTATGTCTAGTAGTGGAATTAATGGATCATATGGTAGTTCTCTTTTTACATTTTTTGTGGATTCTCCATATGATTTACCATAGTAGCTGTACCAGTTTACATTCCCACCAACAATGCACAACATTTTCCATTTTTCCACATCTTTGTCAGCATTTTTTATTTCTTGTTTTGTTTTATTTTGTTTTGTTTTTGGTGAGAATCAGTAACTTTCAACACTCACTAGTCAACACAAATTTTTTTTTTTCTCTGTGACACCAACCAGTAAATTTAATTGGGAGATATTTTTTGGTAAATAAAATTGCCAAATCATGTGTTCCTTAGGTGAACAATTTCTTGAAATACCTATACATTCTTCTATGCCTGATCCTTTAATAGCACAACTAGATGTCAATTTGCTTATCCTTATAAGCTTGACCAAATCCTTTTTTTTTCTCAATTATAGTTGACATTCAATATTATTTTGTATTAATTTCATTGTATAGCATAGTGGTTAGACATTTATATAATTTACAAAGTGATCTCCCTGATAAGTTTAGTACCTGACTTGGCACTATATATAGTTATTAAAATATTATTGACTATATTCCCTATACTGTACTTTACATCTTCAGGAATACTTTATAACTATGAATTTGTACTTAATCCCTTCACCTGTTTCACCCAGCCCCCCAATCCTCCTCTCATCTGGTAACACTCAGTTTGTTCTCTGTACCTATTAGTTGGTTTCTGTTTTTGTTTGTTTGTTTATTTTGTTCTTTAGATTCCACATATATGTGAGATCATATGGTATTTGTCTCTCTCTGACTTATTTCACTTGGCATAATACCCTTCAGGTTCATCCATGTTGTTGCAAATGGAAAAAATTTATTTTTTTATTGCTGAGTAATATTCCATTGTATGTATGTATCACTATTTCTTTATCCAATTGTCTACTGATAGGCATTTCAATTGATTCCATATCTTGGCCATTGTAAATACTGCTGCAATGAACATAGGGGTACATATATCTTTTCAAATTAGCATTTTGGATTTTTTGAATACATAACCAAAGTGGAATGGCTAGGTCATAAGATAGTTCTATTTTTAATTTTTTGAGAAACCTCTACATTGTTTTCCATAGCAGCTGCACCAATTTATAATCAAACCAACAGTTCAAAAAAGCTCTCTATTTTTTACATCCTTACAAAAACTTGCTGTTTTTTGATTTATTGATGGTAGCCATTCTGACAGGTATGATGTGGTATCTCATTGTGATTTTAACTTGCAGTTCTCTAATAATTAGTGATGTTGAGCATCTTTTCATATGTGTAGATTAAATCCCAATTTTAGGAGTTATGTACGGTTCCTGATTCTTTCTGGGTCAGCAATTTTGTTGTGGGAAGAATTCTAGGAACTGAACCATCAAAGTAGAATGTGCCTTATTTATTTCCATATCTAACATTGCTCAATTCTTTTTAAAACCTAAAACTAAGGAATGATTGAGAGGTACATTGCAAAAGATTTTTATACAGTTGTTCCTTCCACTATTTCATATACAATTCCAATGTTGCTTGTTAGAAGACTCGTGGGTACAGATATTGATTTATGTAAGACATTAGGTCTAAAATAAGATAATTGGGGAAGCCGGGATGGCTCAGTGGGTTAAGTGCTCACTTTGCAGCCCCGGAGACCGAGGATCAAATCCCGGCCCCGGCCCATGTGGACCCATATGCTGAACTGGGGAGTTCCCCCAGTTCAGTTCTCACCAGGGCGAGACCCCGGCCCACTTCCTGCCCTGTGCAGCCCCGCGCCCACCTGTGGAATGAAACTATGTGGACAAACCAATGATGTGCAACTATGGAGACTGTTCTGGGACCTCCCCTTTCTCTCTGTCTCTGTCTTTGTATCTCTCTGTCAAAAACAATAAAAAGAAATCTTTAAAACACACACACACAAAAAACACACACACGCACACAAATAAGATAATGAATCTTTGTTTTCCAGTGATCAGTCCCTAATATAAAGGTTATGTTTGTCCTTAATACCACCTAAGTCATCCACTTTAATATGGTGGACTGAAGCTACACATTTTTAGTATCACATTAGATCCAGACAGTGCATACTTATTGTTAATATGAGAAAGTCAACAATATACCTAAACTGTTATGACCCAGGGTTTACCTAAGCCTTTTATTGTTTAATTTTTTTTCTTGGGACATTAAGGATTTGAAATTTACTTGTGATTCTCTTCTATACAATGAACTTATGCTAGGCTCAAATGATGTTATTTTACCATACTTAAAACATAAGAAAAGCTCTAAGATTGATTTTGCATATTTATTAAAGCTCAAAAATAACTCTCAACCCTAGGATTACATAGTATTTTTTTTTAATTGTTAAATTCACTGGGGTGACATTGGTTGGTAACAGTGACATAGTTTCCAGGGGTACAATTCTACATCACGTTGTCTATGCATTGCATTATGTGCTCACCACCCAGAATCAGCTCTTTTTCCATCAGTATATATTTATTCCCCCTACCTACTCCCCACCCGACTCTCTGAACGCCCTCCTCTCTTACCCTCAGGTAACCACTAAACTATTGACTGTGTCCATGAGTTTTTGTTTCTTTGTTGCTTTCAGTTTTATATTCCGCCTATAAATGAGGTCATGTTTCTTGATTCTTTCACTCTGACATATTTCACTTAATAAGATGGTTTCAAGGTCCATCCATGTTGTCACAAATGGCTTTATTTCATCTTTTCTTATTGCTGAGTAGTTTCCATTGTGTAAATGTACCACAACTTCTTTATCCAGTCATCTATAAAAGGGCACTTTGGTTGTTCCCATGACTTAGCCACTGTGAACAGTGCTGCAATGAACACTGGGGTACATATATCTTTGTGGATTAAGGTTTTCAAGTTTTTTTTGGGTAGATACCCAGAAAACTTGGGGTTGCTGGGTGATATTGCAATCCCATTTCTAAATTTTTGAGGAATCTACATACTACCTTCCATAGTGGTTGTACCAATTTACATTCCCACCAGCAGTGTATGAGGGTTCCTTTTTTTCCACAGCCTCTTCAGCACTTGTTATTCCTTGTCTTGTAGATTATAACCATTCTAACAGTTGTGAGGTGGTGTCTCATTGTGGTTTTAATTTGCATCTCCCTGATTGCTAGTAATGTTGAGTATTTTTTCATATATAGTACTTGTTAGCCGTTTGTATGTCTTCATGGGAGAAGTGTCTTTTTAGGTGGACTGCCCTTTTTTAAATTGTATTGTTTGTTTGTTTTTGTTATTGAGTTATATGAGTTCTTTATATATTTTATATATTAGCCCTTTATCAGAGGAATTGTTTGCAAGTATTTTCTCCCATTCAGTTGGTTTTCTTTTTACTTTGTTGATGGTGTCCTTTGCTGTGTGGAAGCTTTTTAGTTTGATATAGTCCCATTCATTTATTTTTACTTTTATTTCCTTTGCCTTTGGGGTCAAGTTTATAAACTCCTTGCTGAATCCAAGGTTTATAAGTTTAGTACCGATGTTTTCTTCTATACAGTTTAGTGTTTCAGGTCTTATGTGGAGGTCTTTAATCCACTTTGAGTTAATTTTGGTATATTGTGACAGTTTGCAATCCAGATTCATTCTTTTGCATGTGGTTTTCAGATTTTCCCAGCACCATTTACTGAAGAGGTTTTCTTTTCTCCATTGTATATTTTCTGCTTCTTTGTCAAAGATTATCTGTCTATGAGTTTGTGGGTTTATTTCTGGGTTTTTTGATTCTGTTCCATTGATGTGTAGTATTATTTTAAACGCTTTTTTTTCTCTTCTTCATGAAGGAGCTAGAGAAGCACTAGGAGTATCAATGCAAATATATGGAAATCATGGATATTAAAATAAATTTCAATGATTGTGTCCTCTTCAGGTTAAAGGAAGCACACACAAATTTAAGTGCATGAAAGGTTTCAAAAGTAGTAGAGGTAGTGACTCTGCTAAAAACCAATCAACAGAGGCTCACTGCTTATTTTAGCCTTTTATTAGATCAGGTAGCTAAGGCTTATACATCAGGACTCTCAACTCAGTAACAGAATGTACATTTGAGTCCTCTTGTCTAAAAGCAATAGCATCAGCAGCAAAGCTTGTGGATGCCTGAATTGACTTAGTTCTAGAGTCTCCACTAAATTAAATGTTATTCTATGCTGTACAGACTCCTTTATTGATGGAAAATATGCAGCACTTCTTGTCTAGTTTCGTGGCATCTTATGGAATAGTTATTGCTTCCTCCTTAAAATATTATTATCAATCACTGCCATATGCAAAACCCAGCCATTCTTTTTCTTTTATCTGAAAAAAGATAACCTCATGATTGTTTAGTGTCTATTAAAGAGATATCTATGTCCTATATAGATTTATTAGAGAATCTCTTGGTTAACCATTACTTAGTTTTATTTGTGGATGGTTCCTATTTAAAACAGAAACTGAAAATTACCAAGCAAGTTATGCTGTCACAAACATGAGTTTGCCTTTTGAATATACAAGTGTACCACTCCCAGAAGCCAAATCAGCTTAGATGGATGAATTAATAGCCCTCATCCAATCTGGTCAACTTTAAAAAAATAAAAGAGCACATATTTATACTGATGGTAGACATGCTTTTGGGGTAGTCCACAACTTTTGAATGCTTTGGAAACAAAAATGTTTTCTTACTTTGACAGGAACTCCTATGAAAACTGGATTACAAATCAAAGTACTTTTAGATGCTTTTCTGTTACCTAAAGAAATAGCCATAATAAAAGTGGAAAGTCAGTTAAAGCATAAAGACCCAGAATATCAAGGCAATGTTTCGAGTGACTATTATGCTAAACTAGCAATATTAACCAATATAACTTCTCCTAAAATTATACTCAAACGAAAAACCTTGGGGAAGCTGGGATGGTTCAGTGGGTTCAGTGCTAGTCTTGTAGTCCTGGGGTCCACGGATCAAATCCTGGCCCCAACCCATGCAGATCCATATGCTGAGCTGGGGTGTGCCCCTCAGTTTGGTTCTTGCCTGGGTGAGCTTCCCATGTGGGAGGTCCCAGCCTGGTTCCTGCCCTGCATGGCCCTGCACCCACCTGTGGAATGAAACTGTAGAAAACTAATGTGCAGCTGTGGAGACTGCTCTGGGCCCTCCCTCTTCTCTCTGTCTCTCTGTCAAAAACAATAAAAATAAATCTTTAAAAAAAACCTTAGAGGAATTTAAACAGCCTATTATTAATTGATAGAGACAAGTACCTATTTTGGAAAAAATCAGAGAAATTAGGATGCGTATTGCTTAAGGCTACTATTTGTGTTCTCAAGATAGCTTGAATAGTGATGTGATGTGTAGCATGGAGGATGTAGTTAATTATTGTAATATGTGGTGACAGCTAAATTTAGTCACTGTACTTATTGTGGTGAGCATTTTACAAGGGTGGGCTGACAAATTTTGTCTCCACTTAAATAGAAAATGAATGGGAAAAGATATTTTCATAAAATAAAAAAGAAATATACCTACATCATTTATTTTAAAAGTTGCATAATTACTTTTCTACAAAATCACCACTTTAATACACTTCCACCAATGCTGCACTAGTTTTTGAAATCTGTCCTTAAAAAAAAATCAATGTTTTGTTTTTGAAACCATATCTTAACTGCAGGCTTCACCTCTTCATTACAGGTGAACAACCTTACCCAGCACCTATTGTACTCACATCAGCACACTGATCACCATAAATGCCTTGAATTCATTTGTGAATTTCAATTGGAGGAACTTTTTCCACTGTTAATTAAATAATAGCACGCTGTTTGAACCAAATGTCTGAACACTCTTCCATTTTGATGTGCACTGGGTGAAAAGTGTAAGCATCTGCATGTGCAAGGTCAAGAATGATGCAGGGGAGATACCATGTAACTACACAGAACTGGTTATATCCAGACATGTCTAATGTAACAAAACATATTACAGTGGAGGCAAAATTTAACAGCCTGCTGTCATATAATGAATATAAATATCAAACCATTATGATACACACCTGAAACTAGTAGGATATTGTATGCCAATTACACTTTAATAAAAAATTATATCTGACTGTTAATACCAAATATAATAAAATATGGTTTATCATGCCTCATGATATTACCTAGAATAGCGGGGATATTAAATCAATACAGGTGGGTGCAATTTTAGAGATATTACCCAGGAGGTTTCCAAAACAAGTCCTACTTACCAATGATAATTCTGGTAAAACTGTCAAGGTGGGCCACTGACAGAAACCAAAGCCTTGGGGGACCCTTTACCAAATGAACTTTATACAAATATGTCCTTCAATGGGTTATGAATATGTTATAGTTATTTGTTTATTCTCAGGGTGGGTTGAAGCTTTTCCTTGTTTGAGAACCATGGTCCTAAATGGAACAGAAAACTTCCTTGATTTTGTTTTTCTAACTTGGAGGATTCCAAATTATTTTTCCCCATTTTATCTACACTTTTATTAAGTAACTGTAAAGTTTTGCCTTTTTCATGGAAACTTTAATGTCCAATCTTTAGGAAAAATGAAGAGAATTAATAGAAATTTTAAAATAATTTTTTATTAGTTTCACATATACAAAAGAACATAATGCTTAGACATTTACAGACCTTATATAGTGATAACCCAAACAGGTTTATTTTCCATTTTTTAAAGATTTATTTTATTGTTTTTGACAGGCAGAGAGGGACAGAGACAGAGAGAGACAGAGAGAAGGGGGAGGGCCCAGAGCAGTCTCCACAGTTGTACGTCAGCAGTTTTCAACATGGTTTCATTTCACACAGGTGAGTGGGGGCCGTGCAGAGCAGGAGCTGGGCTGTGGGCCTCCCACATGAGAAGCATGCCCCCTTGAACCAGAGGCCGAACGAAGGGACCAAGAACCAAATTGGGGGCCTCCTGCATGGGAAGTGCACCTCAGTTTAGCATATGGGTCTGCACAGGCCAGGGCTGGGATTTGATCCTCAGTCCCTGGGGCTACAAAATGAGTGCTTAACCCACTGAGCCTTCCTGGCTTCCCCTATTTCCTATTTGATATCTTACCTAGCTATTATAATATCATTGACAATATTCCATGTGCTATACTCTACATCCTATGACTATATATATGTATATTTTAAAGTAATAGTTGACATTCAACATTAATTCATATTATTTTCAGGTGTACAACACAGTGGGTAGGCATTTATATAATTTATGAAGTGCTTTCTCAGATAAGTTCAGTGTCCACTTTGACACCATGCATATACTATACTCTCTATGCTGTACCTCACATCTCTGTAACCACTATGTGTCTTATCAATTTGCATTTCCCAATCCCTTCACCCTTCCCATCCATTCCCTCATCTGCTCTCACATCTAACTATCAGTTGGAGACTATTTCTGTTTTGATTGCTTATTTATTCTGTTCTTTAGGTTCTACATATAAGTGAGATTGTCTTTCTCAGTCTGACTCATATTGCTTAGCATGATAACTTCTAGTTCCACTTATGTTGCAAATGGTAAGATTTCATTCTTTTTTATGGTCAAGTAATACTCCATTGTGTAAAAGTGCCATAATTTCTTTATCTAATCATTTATTGATGGTGATTTAGGTTGTTTCCATATCTTGGTTATTGTGCATAATGCTGCCATAAACATAGGGGTGCATATATTTTTTTCAAATTAGTGTTTTGGATTTCTTTGGAAAAATACCCTGGAATGGAATTGCTGGATCATAAGGTAGTTCCATTTTTAATTTTTTGAGCAACCTCCAAACTGCTTTCCATAGTGGCTATACCAATTTACAATCCAACCAACAGTGCACAAGTATTTCCTTTCCCCCATATCCTGGTCAACACTTGTTGGTTGATTTATTGATGATAGCTTTTCTGACAAGAGTGGGGTGGTATCTCACTGTGGTTTTTATTTGCATTTCTCTGAAGATTAGTGATGTTAAGCATCTTTTTTTTTTTAAGATTTATTTTTATTGTTTTTGACAGAGATAGAGAGATACAGAGACAAGAGACAGAGAGAAGGGGGAGGGCCCAGAACAGTCTCCATAGTTGCACATCATTCATTTTTCCATATAGTTTCATTCCACAGGTGGGAGTGGGGCTGCACAGGGCAGGAACTGGGCCGGGGTCTTCACCCCGTTGAGAACTGAACTGGGGACACTCCCCAGTTCAGCATATGGGTCCACATGGGCCGGGGCTGGGATTCGATCCTCGGTCCCCGGGGCTGCAAAGTGAGCGCTTAACCCACTGAGCCATCCCGGCTTCCCTGTTGAGCATATTTTAATGTGTCTATTGGCCATGTGTAAGCCCTCTTTGGAGAAAATATGTATTCAGGTGTTCTGCCTATTTTTTAATTGGTTTCTTTGTTTGTATGTTTGTTTTTGGTGTTGAGTTGTATGAGTTGTAAATTTTGGATATTAATCTTTTATCAGCAGGTATCATTGGTGAATATGTTCTCCCATTCACTAGATGTCTTTTTCATTTTATTAATGATTTCTTTTGCTGTAAAAAAAACTTTTTTAGTTTGAAGTAGTGCCATGCATTTGTTTGTTTGTTTGTTTGTTTGTTTTCCTTGCCCTAGGAGATATATCATTGAAAATATTACTAAGGGAAATGTCTGAGAGGTTACTTCCTATATATTCTTTCAGTAGTTTTATGGTTTGAGGTCTTATATTTAAGTCTTTAATCCATTTTCAAATTATTTTTGTATATGGTGTAAGAAAGTGATCCAATTTCATTTTACATGTATCTGTTCAATTTTTCCAGAAGCATTTATTCAATAGACTGTCTTTACCTCATTGTAAATTTTTGCTTCCTTTACTATAAATTAATTGGCCATACAGACATATTTATTTCTGGGTTCTCTATTCTGTTCCATTGATCTATGTGTCTGTTTTTATGCCAGTACCATGCTGTTTTGATAACTGTGGCCTTGTATATTTTGATACTTGGTAGCATGATTCCTTTAACTTTGTTCTTCTTTTTTAGGGTAGCTGTGACCATTCTAGGTCTTTTATGGTTTCACATAAATTTTAGGATTATTGGGGAAGCTGGGATAGCTCAGTGGGTTAAGTGCTCACTTTGCAGCCCCAGAGCCCAAGGATTGAATCCTGGCTCCGGCCCAGATGGACCCATATGCTAAACTGGGGTGTGCCCCCAGTTCAGTTCTTGCTGGGCCTATGCAGAAGACTCCTGGCCCAGTTCCTGCCTCGCACAGCCCTGCGCCCACCTGTGGAGTGAAACTACATGGAAAACTAATGCTGTCAACTA
>PVKE010038676.1:0-15344 GCA_004027555.1 Craseonycteris thonglongyai
TCATAATGTTTTTATTTGGACTAAGTTCAGCTGAACTTAACAAAAATAAAATAGTAAAGCAATGCCTTCAATGAGATGTTTATTTGCTTTTTGTCTTTAAGATTTATTCTATTGTTTTGATAGAGAGAAGAGGGAGGGCCCAGAGCAGTCTCCATAGTTGTACGTCATCAGTTTTCAACATAGTTTCATTCCACACAGGTGGGTGGGGGGCCATGCAGGGCAGGAACGGGGCGGGGGGGTTCCACATGGGAAGTACGCCCCGGGTGGAAACCGAACTGGGGGCCCCCAACATGGAAAGCATGCCCCAGTTCAGCAGACAGGTCCACACAGGCCAGGACTGGGACTTGATCCTTGGACCCTGGGGCTGCAAGGTGAGTGCTCAACCTGCTGAGCCATCCCACCATCCCCGAAATTTATTTGTTTTTATGTAAAAAGCAGCCCCGGGCTGGTATAGGAGCTCCATGACAGTGTGCATGACATAGCCTCCTTTCTCTTCATTGCAACCACCTAGAATGTGGTCCTCAGCTTCCTAGTTTAAAGCAACTGCTACAGCTCCAGCCATCACGTCTGAATACCAGGCTGTAAGGTAGAGGAAGGGAGAGAAAGACATGGCCCATATTTTAAGGGATGTTCTCAGAATTCAGACATCACTTCTACTTACAAGTCACTGGTCACATAGGGAGCCTGGGGACTGGAGTCTTTTACCTGAGCACTGCTTCTCCAAAATAATTACAGGGTTGAACTTGGAAGAAGAATGCGAGAATGGAAAGCTGAAAGCAACTAACAATGCTGGCCACATACATGCCACTGGACATTCCTTTAGATCAGGGGTCTCCAAACTTTTCAGCCCATGGGCCGCATTAACTATCAAACAGCAGTTTGGGGGCCGACTACACACTCAAGGTCCAAATAAAAAGAATCAAAACATAGATGTTGTTCTTAATTATTTATTTAATATTATTTTATTCAGATAAAAAGGTCTCCACAGGCCGGATAAGAGGGCCTCGCGGGCCGGATGTGGCCCATGGGCCGTAGTTTGGAGACCCCTGCTTTAGATCCACACAGCGTAGTGTCCAACCCCTGGAAGCCAGGATGACTGAGGCCTCCCTTGCTGCCTACCCTTTAGTTGACATGACTCCCAAATGTAGGTCCCATACCCAGATTCTGCTCCTAAACTCTAATACTTGCACATCTATCACTGTGCGCAACAAGAATCTCACAGCCAACACCTGTGGCCAGCTCCCCCCGTGCCCCCCACCCCATTCACCTGCTCCTCCTCCCATGCTCCGCACACAGCATCCCTGCCACCTACACCAAGAGCCAGGAGGCAGCCATCCTGGGCACCCATTGCCCTCACACAACTGTCCCACTTCTGTACCCTGTGGACCCCAACTTCTTCTCTTTAAGGTTCTTTTTTAAAGATTTATTTTATTGTTTTTGACAGAGAAAGAGAGACAGAGACAGAAGGAGGAGAGCCCAGAGCAGTCTCCACAGTTGTACGTCATCAGTTTTTGACATAGTTTTATTCTACACAGGTGAGTGGGGGTGGGCCACACAGGGCAGGAACTGGGCCGGGGCCCTTCAGCATGGGAGGCTTGCCCCCATGAGCTGGGGGCCAAACCGGGGGCGTCCCACATGGGAAGCCCGTCCCAAGGAGAACTGAACTGGGGCCACACCCCAGTTCAGCATGTGGGTCCGCACGGGCCGAGACCAGGAGTTGATCCCCAGGGCAGCACGATGAGAGTTTAACCTGCTGAGCCATCCCAGCATACCCTTTTTAAAAAAGATTTATTTCTATTGTTTTTGACAGAAAGAAAGACAGACAGAGAGAAGGGGGAGAGCTCAGAGCAGTCTCCATAGTTGCACGTTATTAGTTTTCTACATAGTTTCATTCCACAGGTGGGCACAGGGCTGAGAAGGGCAGGAACAGGCCAAGGGCCTCCCACATGGGAAGCACACTCAGGGTGGGAGCTGAACCAGGGGCCTCACACATAGGAGGCTTGCCCCAGTGAGAACTGACCTGCTAAGCCATCCCAGCATCTCCTAACTTCTTAACACTTCTCGAATCCATTCCACCTCCCCTTTTCTACAGTGACTTCCTGCTCCTCACCTCAGTCTCAGCTCCTCCAGACCATCCTCGCCTTTGGTTCCAGAGGGAACACTCTAAAATCCAAATACAACCGTAGCCCTCCTGGGGGGATCTGAACTCTTTAGCATGATCTGTGGACCTTCAGGACTGACACTCGCGCTTACAGCTCACCCACCCTTGTCCCACAACCTCGCTCCTCAATGCTCAGTGTCACTTCCTTCAAGAGGACCAGCCTGTGGGTTCCTTTGCATTTGCTGAGTTTCTGCAGCACCCCAGTTCTGGACCACACTACAGACAGGGGGTGTCAGAGGTCCCGGCCCTCCGTGCACCCGTGCCTTAGTGGGAAGTCCCAATCCTTGAGGAAAGAACTGCAAGTCAGAGTGGAAATGTGGAGATATCCCTTCCGTGGTGGCCTGTGTACAGCAGGGGTGTGGCTGCGGGTGGAGGGCACCTGGCAGAGACGTGAGTCTAATTGATGTGGCAGAGTGAGCCAGGACTCGGACGGAGGGTGACAGCTTGCAAAGGCCCAGCGGAGAGAAAGCGTGCTCGAAGCAGGCTGCTGGAGCGGCCCCGTGGGAGTGAGCAGAACGAGGAGGGTGAGGAGCCGCCAGCTCAGGCGAGGAGGGAGCAATGACCTTGAGGTGTACTCCCGGGGGTGGGGCCTTTGGCAGGGCCCGTGCCATCGGTGACCGCACACGCTCGCCATGGCGATAGGCAGGTGCGTGGTCTGGGAGCAGTAAGAGTACAGGCAGATGGAGGGAGAAAATATTCAGATGATAAGATACCAAATTAGGGCAAGGGTGGGAGAGTTAGAACCGAAAGGCAGATTCTAGAACATTCCAGAAGGCAAAGCACAGGGGTGTGTTGACGGGGTGTCGAGAAGGAAGGAGAGGGAGCAGCCTGTGGGGCTTCAAGCCTGGGTGTGGCAACGGTGCCAGCACTTCAAGGACCCACGTGGGAGGACGAGAAGGAGCGAGTGGAGGGAGATGCTGCTGACAAACGGGAGGCGGGGGGTCAGGGCCACAGGCACATGGAGGCGGAGAGGAGAGAGAGAGAAAGGAGGTCACCAAGACTGGTCACGGCCAGTAGGAAGGCCCTTGTCCGCCAGGGGCATGTCTTGCACAGGCCATCTTCTTAGAGCCTCACTTTTTAGCTCCTCTTTACCACTAATATTTGTCATTTTGTGTTACTTGGGACCTTTCTGGTTTCAAGTGATAAAAACCCAGCCTAAACAAGGTTAAGGAAAAAGAGACATGCTCTGAAAAGCTGTTGCCACTCCCAGGACAGGATGACCAGGCCCTGGAAGGCAGATCTGCTTGGACTTCAAGAGCCCCCGGCCCAGGGCTGGCCTCGTGCCTGAGCCCCCTGAGGTGGCCTTCACTCTCACCAGGAGTGAGCTCTCCACATGTGGCCCCAGTTTGAGAGGGGGCAATTCTGTCCCCTGGGGCCAGTTTGCAAACTCCCCAGAAGGACACCTGTTGCCCAGGATCAATGGACCATGGGGCAGTGGGCAGGATCTGTGAGAACTGTGCAGCTCCAACTCCTTCACCTGGTTGGGGTGGAGAAAAACAGTGACCAGAGAATGTTCCAGGCACTAGGCACAAAGAAAGCAATGGACAGGCCCTAAGTTCAAATGGGTTCCTTCAGAAGCCCCCTCCTCACCCTAGTATTCCTCCTCTCTGTCTCTCTCCTTCTCTCCCTCTTCCTCTTTTTTCTCTCTCCTTCTTCCTCTCCTTCTCCCTCCCCCTCCTTCATTTGTCTCCCTCTCGTCCCCCTCCCCCACCTCCATGTGCCACCCTGTCCTCCCCCCTCCACCCCAACGGGAGGCTCCTCCACTCCCAATCTGATTTCACTCTCTCCCTGCCTTTTCAGACTTGCTTTCCTCTCTAGACTTTGAGGCCTTCACACACTTGCCACATTCGCGTTCCTCCACGACATTTCAGGTTCCCCATGGCCACCCATGCCCAGAGCTAAACAAAGTGCTGATCTGGACAAGGTCTGGCCAGTGCTGAACACGGAGGGCCGTTAGCTCCAGTCCTGGGCACTGTCTGTGCTAAGGCACCCGAAGGAAGGCACACTCGCTCTCCTGGCAGCCTTGCCATGGCTGAGTCACACTGAATTTTTTGTTTCCATAAAACATGTTTTAAAAGTTATTAAAGTAATCATGTGCTCATTAGAGAAAAATTTGAAAACAGAAAATATAAAAAAGGTCATATAAAATCACCCATAATCCCTCATTTCAATATACTTCTCTCCAGTCTCTTGTGCAGATTTAAAAACATTTTTAAACAAATGTTGACTTAGTTTCTATATAGCTTTCATCAAGAGCATTTTTCATATCATTAAAAATTCTGTGAAACTTTTTGTGTGTTAGTGATATTCCTTTTATGGGCTAATCGTACAATAGCTTACAGTTAATTCTCTCTGCTAAATGCTTTTCTGGATTATTTTGTTTGGCAACCTACCATGTGGCGTCCCCTGCAAGTACGAGTGGGTATGGTTATTCTCCCTATTTTTCAAATGAGGAAACTGGTGCTAGAGAGGTTAAATAACTTGTCATAGTCACACAGCTAGTAAGTGGCAGGTGCCAGTTTTGAACCCAAGACAGCCTGATTTACAGTTCTGTGCACACCACCCTCCCATCTGCACATCATATAGCACAGGTGATATCTGTGTGCAATAGGAAGACATCACCACTCTTCACTTGGGCTAAGCTTGTCCCTCAGGACCATGATGAAGGATGCTTCTCGTCAGTAGGGACATCCTATATGTATAATAAAACACCATTTTATTTTAAAAACCCTGAAGTCATGAAATTGCAGTGTGGAGCCAATGGCGTAAGTGTGGCCAAGCCATGTGGGCTGAGGGAATGGGAATGACAGCCCTTCATGAAACAGTCATAGAGTAAGTGTGAAAACCAGGATTTAAATGAAACCACCTCAGCTTTTAAAGGCTGTATATCAAGACCCACAGCGCACATGATACCTAAGGGAGAAACATGTGAAGCGTTTCCATTGAGATTGGCAACAAGATAAGGATGTCTTTTAGCACTGCTATTATGTAATGAAGAACTGGAGATCCTGGCCAGTGTTATAAAACAAGAAAAAGAAATGAGGCATAGGAATTGGAAGAAAAGGGTTTAACTGTCATTATTTGAGTATATGATGATCTACATAGAAATTTAAACAAATTATTAGAACTAATAAAGGGGCTATTGGATGGATTTAAGATCAACTTACAAAATCAATATGTAACAGAAAATAGGCTACCATTCATAAAAGCAACAAAAATCTGAAAATATAATAAAAAATACATTGTCCTCCATGGGGGAAATTTTTACCTTCATTAAATGAAATAAAAGAAAATCTAAGTAAATGGAATAATTCATGTTGTTGAATGGGACAACTTAATACAAAAATGTCATTTTTACCCAAGTGTTTATTATAATCCTAATCAAATTCCAACTGTTTTGTTTCTGTTTTTTACCATGGCTTTCTTTTTGTTGTTCTAGGACCAACTGTACTTTTTTTAGAAACTCAAACTTATTCTAAAATTTATAAGAAAGAGCAAAAGCTGCCAAATTAGTCAGGTAATTTTAAAACAGAAGGGCAAAGAGAAATTTATTTTATCAGACATAAAAACATGCTCCAAAGTCATAGTAATGAAAGAGTAAAGCGTTGGCACCATAAACCAAACTAGAGATCTCAGATATAGGCCACTATATATACAAGAATTTGGTTCATGAGCAAGAAGTCACCACAAGTCAGTGCAGGAAGAAGAATGTTTAGCAAATGACTGTTGGGGAAGCTAGTTCTTTATATTGGGGTGTGGGGGCTGGATTACTATTGTACACCATATGCAAAGGTGGGTTCCAAGTGAATTAAAGATCTAAATAGAAAAGATATAACTATAAAGCTAAGAGAAAAAAAATGTATAATAATTTGTTTAAAAACTGAGGTGGAAATTCAGGGAACATTGTACAAATAAGACTTTTTCTCTTTTCAGGAGCCTGACATAAAAGACCAGGACATTAAAAAGCAAGTCCATATACAGGGAACTTAAAAGTTACCATGCATTCCCAGAAAAGGACTCAGAAAAGACCTGAGAAGACATTAAGTTGTGCCCAGGCTGATCCCTGGCACACAGACCGTGTACAACAATATAAAAATAAAATAATAAATAAATAACAGAAAAACCTGGGGGAGAAAGGGACAATTTCCGAAGTTACTACATTGTTAGATTCAAATATCCAGTGTTCAACAAGTTCTGACACAAAAAGTCACAGGGCACACAAAGAAACAGGAAAGTATGATTCATTTAAAGGAAAAACATTATTCAACACAAACTATCCCTGAAAAAGATCTAATGGCAAACACACTAGGCAAAGATTTTAAAACAACTGTCTTAAAGATACTTAAAGAACTGAAGGAAGGGAAAGCAGGGATGGCTCAATGGGTTAAGCACTTGCTTTGCAGCCTCAGGGACCGAGGATCAAATCCTGGCCCGACCCCGACCCATGTGGACCCATACCCTGAACTGGGATGTGCCTCCAATTCCGGAGGCCCCCAGCCCAGTTCCCGCCCCGCATGGCCCCCGCCCATGTGTGTGGAATAAAACCATGTCAAAAACTGATGATGTACAACTATGGAGACTGCTCTGGACCCTTCCCTTTTCTGTCTGTCTGTCTGTCTGTCTGTCTCTCTCTCTCTCTCTGTCAAAATAATAAAATAAATATTTAATAATCAATAAATAACTATTATTTGAGGTCTTCCTCACCACAAATCTGTGGTGTTAGCCAGCCCACAGCAAATCATACACATTTGACAATACCGCCTGCTGGGTGACCATAAAAAAATCAGCCTGGGGAAGCCGGGATGGCTCAGTGGGTTAAGCGCTCACTTTGCAGCACCGGGGACGGAGGATCGAATCCCGGCCCCGGCCCGAGCAGAACCGTATGCTGAACTGGGAGCTCCCCCAGTTCAGTTCTCTCTCTGTCTCTCTGTCTCTCTGTCTCTCTCTCTCTCTCTCTCTCTCTCTCTCTCTGTTAAAAATAAATAAATAAATAGATAAATAAAAATATATTAAAAAAAAAAAAAAATCAGCCAAACTATGTTAAAGTTAAAAAAATCAAGGCTAGTGTGCTATGCTCACAGCCCATTTAATTTGCTGAAATGGCCAATCCACAAGCCAGATGATACATAGCACATGATGGTGGGTTACTGGAAATTAAATAAAGTCACCCCACCATTACATACAGCTGTCCCATCCATTACACAGCTAGTAGATTGTCAACAGTTTGGGGCACATATCACTATGTGGTAGACTTGGCAAACACTTTCCTTTCGATTGCGATATCTCTGAAAAGCCAAAAACAATTTACACTCACCTAAAAAAGATGATAATAGACATTTGCTGTGCTTCCCCAGGGCTATTTGCATAGCCCCACCATTTGTCATGGATTGGTGGCCGAGGACTTGGCCCCTGGCAGCACAAAACCACGGTGTCCCTATTTCATTATATAAATGATATTAGGCTAACATCTAATTCTCTTACAGATCTAGAGGAGGCCGCTAATAACCTCTGAACCACTCTACAGAAATAGGGTTGGGCAGTCAATGAAGACAAAGTCCAAGGCCTGGATAGCTGTCAAGTTCTTAGACGTTAGCTAGTCGGGTAAGACTAAGGTGATAGCCAAAACAGTTATTGGTAAAATACTGGCTTACCCTCACCCACTGCAGTAAAACAATTGCAGGCCTTTTGGGGACTACTGGGATATTAGTGGATATTCATACCCCACCTGGCACAGGTTTTGTGCCTATTGTATGTCTTAACCAAAAAGGGTTGGCCAAAGAGGGCGATAACACAGGCCCAAGTTTTGAAAACTGCTGATCCAGCCGCCCTTTCCTATTAAGGATGCAAATACAAAGGGAGAGATTTGGCTAAAGCCTATGGCAAATGCAGGGTACTCAAAAGATGCCCTTGGGGTTTTGGTCCCAATTATAAAAAGGCACAGAATACCATTCACTAACTGAAAAGCAAGTAGTCGCTATTTATGCAGCCCTGCAGGCCTGCAAACCTATAACGAGTGCCCCGTTACAGTGCAATGCACACACCCGGTTTGGGGTTGGTTGCGCTTATAGATAAAGACACCCTGGACTGGAGTGGCCCAAACGCCCACACTGGCCGAATGGGGGGCATACTTGGAACAACAGGCCATATTTAGCTCCAGCCCACTGGACCAGCAACTGCATAAGCTGCTGGGACCAGGGACATTCCAGACTGACAAGAGTCTTAAAGCTAGTGAGGCCCGAGTTGAGACCCTCACTCCACGTCCATATCAGACAACAAACCTCCATTACCTGCTGATGCCTGGTATACAAATAGGTCTAATAAAAAAAATCCCCTACCTGAACAGTGGTAGGGGTATGGCTTGATACAGATAAAATTTGATTTAAAACCAGTACAAAACAAAACAACCAATGGGCTAAATTACACACCATGTATACGGTGCTCATAAATGAGCCCAGACTCGTCCATATGTTTACAAATAATTGGGCTGCATACAGAAGATTAACACTGTGGCTGCCTCAATGGGCTGCCCAGGGGTAGACAATAGATCATCACCCCCTTTGGAAAGACCCCTGGGCCCAGGATATAAAACAAGGTCGTACCATTTACCATGTCCCAGGCTGTCAGCCTTTCCAGTCCCCTGGCAACGATGAGGCTAATGCCCTAGCACAGGTAACACACCATACTTATGGTGCCTCGGGGACATCCAGATGCCACCCAGAAATCTGGACATGCCAGACCACAGACTATGCTCCACAGAGCCCGATGTTGGGGTCTACCCTTGACAACAATACCCTCAGCAGCAAGGCCTTCCACAAGTACCTGGACAGGTGGAGCGGGGCCTCGAGCCTCTCCAGGTTTAACAAATAGACTACCGGTATGTGGGGCCTCTGCCCACTTCTCATGGGGTTCGGTACATATTTACAGCCGTGGACACAGCAACAGGTCTAGGGTTTGTCCAACCGACCCAGACAATGACACAACTGGACACTATGAAAATACTGAAAGCTCTAAATGCCACATATGGTCATCCTTTAACCTTAGTGAGCAACCAGGATTCTCATTTTACTGGTTCGGTGACCCAGGCCTGGGCCTGAGAACAAAATATAATATAAAAGTTTCATATTCCATACCGGCCACAAACTGCTGAAATGATTGAGAGGTTTAACAAACTCCTAAGAGACCAATTGCATCGGACTGTGAAAGCCCCTAAATGGGGGGAATAAAATGGATGAGTCCCTTTGACTCTACGCCTTTTAACTGAATAACCACAAAAAATGGGCTGGTCTCCTCCAATTCGTTTAATACAAAGACAACCCCAATCCTTAAAAATGACTGTAAAAGCAGGCACGCCCAAGAGGAAGTTACCTGCGCCACAACTAGAGGGACTGTTGTTGCCAGCCCCACGGTACTCTAGGCGAAGGTCACTCTAAAACAGAGACCTAGACATGGTCATTAACCGCTAATTACTGAGATCCACTACAAGTACACCTTTTGGTCTATAGATGCCGTCTCCCATAAAGGTACCCTTCCCCAAGATCACACAGGTAACATTCTAAAGGGTACATGTGTCCTTTTACTTTGGCCAATACCTCTACTAAGAATACAAGCAATAGACTCTCTGCTCCACAATACTGTAAAAAAATACAGTTTCATACCATCGACCAACACCCATACCTGCCACTGTCTTATCACAAGATAAAAAAAAATTGCTTGTATTTTGCCTAATAAAAAGGATCTCCCTGTAGTAGTTTCTGTCTCCCTTTTATATCTTTCCACCCAGTCTAGGTAATGACAACAACACTGTCGCCTGGACACATATCTTTACAGCTGTACATTCCCACTGCTGGGTCTATACAAAATTGCCAGTAAATGCTACAAAAGGTCTCCCTTGGAGGGTAACCCCCACCTCGCTGACAAATTAGACTTGGCTGCACGCCTAAAACACTACACAAAAATGACAAAGACACCACTCTACAGAAGATGCTCTTTTGTGCCAAGACCATAACAATTTGCCCTCCATAATTGGGTATACAATGACCGATGGGTGGAGATGAATCCTTACAAAACATATAAACCTACAAAAACACACTCCTTATTAAACAACAAAACTCCATGCTTAATCCCATGGTAGGGTAGATACCTACTGCCTTTTGTAATAATATCACTGTAATTACTACCCCCAATACATAAGATAATCACAGGTATGTGGGCACAAAGCTCACAGACATTCTCCTGACCAGATACCTATAAATATGTGGACACTATGACTGGCCCTCCCTACCAGCCAATTGGACTGGCCAATACACATGGGGCAACCACACATTGCGGGACAGGCCCTCCACATGTTCTCAACAAGACCCCAAAATTAAAATGTGGTGTATCACAGGTGACACTGCCCAAAATGGGCTTCCTGGTAGCTTTACCCAATGGCCATAGTCCTCCTGGGTGTTAAAATAATCAATATAAAACTATAAATAAAAACGTTAACACAACACACTGCTCAAGCTTTAAGTGCCACCTGCTAAGCCTTAACCTTAATGACAGATAAAACAACCCAAACACAAAAAGTAATATTACAAAACAAATGGCCTTAGATCTCTTACCTGACTCAAGAGTGACACATGTGTTCTCTTATATGTAAAATGTTGCATCTACATCCCAGACCATCAAAAGCAGTTACAATCAACACTTACAAAAATAAACACAAACGTATATAGGCTTCAGGACAAGACCCCTTAACCACTTGGTAAAACTCTTTAAGCTCCTCATAGAGGTAGACATTGGTGTTCTTGCCCTTATAGCCAGATATATTCCGGCCAATCATTACACCCATTATTGCTGCTATGGGTTATGGGCCCAAGGGTCCTCATTGCTGGCCAAACCTAAAACCCCAACCCTGCAGCGGTAAAGTGTGGGGAGAGTTATGGGAAAGCCCCAGGTAGTCCAGGCTAGGGCCAGGTTGGCCAGACAAAATGGAGTAGCTACACTTCTGCGGGAAAATGACTTGCATTTCTGCCAGTTACGTAAGCTTAATGTACCCCACACGCATGCCGAAGCACTCGTAGGCCCCATGCCACTATTGTTTCCCCTTGTGATGTAAACCGCCTGCATGCCTCACCCCACGCAGAGAATAAAGGCTATGTCACACATATCTCGGACTCCATCTCTTCTTTAGCCTGGGCATCTCAACACCATGACCCTCCCTAGTTGAGCAGCTTGGGTCCGACAGTCATCGTATTTTTTTAACATTTATTTTATTGTTTGAGAGAAGAGAAAGAGAAGGCGGGAGGGCACAGAGCAGTCTCCATAGTTGTACATCATTAATTGTGACATAGTTTCACTTCCCACAGGTGGATGTGGGGCCACTCAGGGCAGGAACCGAACCGGGGACCTCCCACATGGGTGGTGAGAAGCTATGCTGTAGGCATCAGTGATTACCAGTTATGCCACAGTTCAACATATGGGTTTGCACAGCCCTGGGCCGGAATTTGATCCCCAGACCTCGAGGTTGCAAGGCAAGAGCTATCCCAGCATCCCATCATATTTTTTTATCACATGTCTTATGTCGTATCAAATAATATCAAAAATCAGATACCTATTGACAATTGGTTGGCTAATTCATAATGTACCCCATTAAATAACAATATTTAAATGTTAAAATAGATAAATTAAAAATGTAGATCTATACTTAATCAGACAATAGTCAGAATGGATTTTGTTAACAACATCACTGAAAATATGTCCATAAAGGTTGAGTGAATAACAAGTTACAATTTCAATCTCATTTATGTAAAAATGTATTATTTACATAGATCCACAGATATTTATGAGGACATTCACTACTGTGTAAGCAATGGTTATCTCTAGGTGGGGGGCTTTAGAGTGATTTTTTCCCTTATTCTTTATGATTTACTGTTTCAACTAAATTTACACAAAATAATTGTGAGTTATATTTATGATCAGAAGAAAACTGAGCAGTAACCCCAGGAGATGACCACCTAGGAGCATCATAGATACATCCCCATGTGAAATAGCCACATTCTAGAGTCTTGTTCTCAGCTTTGCTAACTCAGAAGCTCTACCTAGAAGCTGTATCACTGAGTCATATGTCCTGCTGTAAACAGTAGAAAGCTGTACTTTGGCTGAGACAGATAAGGGCCCATTATTCTGACAATGCCCAGAAGAAAGCAATTTAGGGCTGGTGCAGCTGCTCATGGAGGTCATCAATGAGCCAGACTCCCTCTATCTTCTTTCCCTGACATCCTCAACTGTGGCTTTTGTCCTCATTGACACAAAATGGCTACTGTACTTCCAGTTACCACACCTATGTTCTAGGTAAGCAGAAGAAAGAGCAAAACCACTTTTCCCTAGTAAGGCTTTACTTTTGTTATCCAGAAAAGAGCACTTTCATGTATATTGCATTGGCCAGAACTGTGGCACACGGTTACCTTCAGCTGCAAGGGAATCTTGGGAAGTGAGTATTTTTTGCTGGACACGTGAGACTTGATTAATAAGGGAAAATAGGAAATAGGTAGGATGACAATAGTCAGTGATGCACAGTGCCCATGGGTAATCATTCTAGCAGGGAATGGTTGATATTTCCCAGGTTATAGTAGATCGAGACATTAACCAAACAACAATGTATTCATTCTCAGTACAAGAGATCCCATTTCAGTGACAACAATTCCCAAGTTTCCCACCAGAATACTCTTCCCCCTAGTATCAGGGAACCATGAAGTGAAATTATTAACCTAAACATTGCTTGGGGAACACAGAATCAGATCCAAGCCAGGCAGCTAATATTGGAGAATAGTTTGCTCAAGCAATGATGAGACCCAAGCAGCCCAGCTCTGCCATGGCCTGATTTGCTCACATCACTCACATTCAACACCCCAGTCCCCCAACTGCACTGGACGGGCACTGTCAAAGTTTGTCTCTGATGCCCCATTCTGTGGGGCATCTATGCCCAGATCCCCTTTGCTCCTGTCACATTATTTCTTTAGCTCCGTTAATGACATCTCTTTGGCTTGTGTTTTGTCCAGAGGTGCTGTCTCTTATCACTTGCATTGATGTTATTGATCAAGCTTTCAGAGTCTTGAGGGGCCCCTATTTCCTCCCCACAGGCATGACCAAGGATTGAAGCTCTGGAGGCTAATGCAGCCAGCGGCTTCTGGCCACTACTGCTGTTTGTGGTCAGCATCCCAAAATTACATCCTACAAGCAGTGGCTGAAGTATTGGGGGTTGTTCTGCCTGGAGAAGAAGAGGTTGGAAGGAACAGAATATCTGCCTAATACAACAATCATTGCCAGAGGGCAGGGTTGATGGGACTGCAGAAAGAAGAAATGGGGCCAACGGATGGAAGTTGCAAGAAGATGGCTTTGTCCTAAAAACAGACATTGTCCACTAAATCAGAATCCACTCTATTCCTACCCAGGGGTCCCTCCAGCTGGGATGCAGCTGTGGGGGAGGGCGTGTTGTGTGGATTCAGTGGAACACTCCAAGAGTAAAGAATTTATGTTTGCCACTAGCCCCGGTTCTTCCCCATGCCCCTAAAAACAGAGATTTTAGCTCCTCTAACCCATTTATCTTTTCCTTTGTTTTTCTGAGATTCTTTTGCAATCTCTCTTAGAAATGTCTTTCCTACTGCCAGCCTGGCCACCACCTCCTCTGGGTGATCACTGGTCCTCCCCCAATCCTGGCCTGAGTGTGAAAGAGTGAAAAACCCCTTTCCTGATAGCTGAGTCAATGTTGGGATACCCTAAATGAATTATTAGGAGATAATAATTCAAAGGAAGAGTTATTGTGTTCATGGAGTACGGTGTGAGTAGTTAGTGCTGTTTGTTTTTCTTGTCTAATTGATGCCCTCTGCCTCCCTTTCTGCCCTCAGACATGTCCATGTTCTCTTGTGCTGTTTCCAGTTTTATCTTCATTTCTGTGATGATCCCTGAGCTCCCTTATGTTTCCCAGCCTCCTTTGTGTTTAGGTGGGGCCATGTGACCAGCTCCCACCAAAGCACAAAGCTGAAGTGCCTCTTTTAGCTCCACTTGGCACCAACTGTACAGAGCACATGTCGAGAGGACAGAACCACAGATGAAAGTGGCTGGATCCCTGTCACAGCATGGAGCAGAGCAGCCTGGACCTTGCACTAACAAGAAACAAAGCATGGTTGTGTTAAGCCTCTGAGATTTGGGAGTTTGCCTGCCCTGGCAACTATGAATGGCACTACTTAGCCTAATAATTTGCCAAGCTTTTTCACTTACACTTTAAATTTTCTTTTTTTTCTTTCTTTGTTAAATTTATTGGGGTGACATTAATTGATATCAATTACATTATTTCCAGGTGTACAATTCTACACTACATTGTCTATACATCACATTATGTGCTCATCAACCAGAATCAGCTCACTTTCCACATGACCGTGTGTTTGATTTCCCCTCCCTAATCCCCCCCACCCATCTCTCCAACCCACCTCCCTGCTTACCCTCAGGTAACCATTAAACTGTTGACTGTGTCCATGAGTTTTGTTTCTTTGTTACTTTCAGTTTTATATTCCACCTGTAAGTGTGGTCATATGTTTCTTGATTCTTTCATTCTGACTTATTTTGCTTAATAAGATGTTTTCAAGGTCCGTCCATGTTGTCACAAATGGCTGTATTTCATCTTTTCTTATTGCTGAGTAGTATTCCATTGTATAAATGTACCACAACTTCTTTATCCAGTCATCTATCAGAGGACACTTTGGTTGATTCCACGGCTTGGCCACCGTGAACAGTGCATGTATCTTTGAGGATTAAGGTTTTCAGGTTTTTTGGGTAGATACCCAGGAGAGGGATTGTCATATGGCAATTCCATTCCTAGTTTTTTGAGGAATCTCCACACTGCCTTCCATAGTGGTTGTACCAATTTACATTCCCACCAGCAGTGTATGAGGGTTCCTTTTTGTCCACAGCCTCTCCAGCATTTGTTATTCTTTGTCTTGTTGATTATAGCCATTCTAACATATGTGAGGTGGTATCTTGTGGTTTTAATTTGTATTTCCCTAATTGCTAGGGATATTGATGGTTTTTTTCATGAATCTGTTGGCTGTTTGTATGTCTTCAGGAGAAAAGTGCCTGTTTAGGTCTTCTAACCATTTTTTAATTGGATCATTTGTTTTTTTGTTGTGGTTTTTTTTTTTTTTGT
>PVKE010038677.1:0-15346 GCA_004027555.1 Craseonycteris thonglongyai
TTTGACTCTCCTGCCTTTTCATGATGATGCTAGCATTCATTTGATTGCCATCTTTTGAGTGAACATCATACTACACACTGCTACAATATTTCAATTTAACTTAGAAAAATAATATATAGATAACATTGCTTAAAATGTATATACATATTTTTGGTACACTGGGTAAGTTTGTATGGCACACAGTACATCTTAGTACCTAATAAAATAGAATAATTCTAGTAAACCATTTAAAAAACTGTGTTTAACAACAGAATTGGAGTTGGGAAATTAAACATAGGCCTCTCTCACCCCAGATGAAGGCTACTTGAAAGCTTGTTTCTTGTAAAGATATTTCTCATTTAATTCTAGAACTTCTCAGGTGAATTTTTATTATGACTCTCTTATTCTCAAAATTAGATGACAAAAAGAAAGTAATCTCTCTCTGATTCTTTCTACACACCCACTCACAATAGGCTGTCTGGATAGGAAAGTGTTTCCCTGTTTTCCTATTTTCAGTATTTCTATCAAGTATCTACTTTTCCATTTTGAAATTATTTTTCCAAATCATTTTGATATACCTAACTCTCTCATTCTTTTTTACTTCTTTCCAGTGAATTTCATTAGTCACATTATCATGGCTAGAGTTTGTTCTCACAATCTTCAACTGAAAATTTCAGGAGAAAGTTGTTTTCAGCATTTGTTCTATCACTGTTTTAGCCATAATGCATTGGCAGGATGCTGACTGAACCAGAATACCAAGTAGCTCTGTCTACAGACTAGCTCCTTCATTGGGGTGAGAGCTGGGAGAAGGCAGTGTAAAGAACATAGAGCTCTAATTAAGTACAGTTCCACTAGGGTTATTCCCATGATTACCATGGGGATTGTAAGTACACACTGTTGACATTATATTCTTGGACCACAGTAGTAGAGGTGGTATTAGTAGTAGTACTAACAAATTGTGTATCATTAAGAGCACAAAATATGTTTCCTTGTGCATTTTTATCAATGAATAATTTCAGACCATAAAATATAGCTAGTTTGGTAGAATGTGTTGAAAGAAAAGATGAACAAAAGGAGTGTCTCTATATTCTTATGTACCTTTTCTAGCCATTTGACTATTAATCATTGAACAATCTTTTAATATGCATCCCTAATGGGCACAAAGTACATCATTTTAAAAAGCCTGATAAATGAATGAGCCACTGGGGCAGAGCCGTCATTCTAGCCTTATGATAGGACATTTCTCAAAGAGAATAAGGGGGTCTGGATGGTGTGCAGAATCCAAGGGCATTCTGGCTCCATCTACCCAGTGAGAAGCTGACTAGTATTTCTAGCCTTGCCAGTCAGCCAAAGTTAAAATTACCCTTGGGCAGTTTATCTTTGATTCAGATTAATTAGCAACTGAGTAACACAATGGAAATTATAATTAGGAAAACAAAAGGTAAGAATTCACAATGCTATCACTGAGAACTGCAGAGTCTCACTTTGTTGTGTCAGTAAAGCAGAACCTAATGCCATATGTTCAGAATAAATTCTTGTTTGTACTTTGGAGTTAATTGCCAGAGGCATTATGACAGTCACTAACTCAGTCCTGGTGATCTGCTGATTTCCTATGAAGAGATGTTAGTGTGTCTTCCAAACAGTTCATGGGAACTTCACATAAGATACTAGGTTTTTGTTTTTCTTGGAATTTTTAGGCATTAATTTACTAAAACAAAAACAAAGGATATTAAATATTTGTAATTCCCAAATAAATGCCAAATGACCATAGTAATATAAAATTTGGGGTTATGGTCACTAAAAATGTTATTCTTTCACATTAATTTTCTATAAAAATATAACATTTTTTCATAACCATTTTAAAACACTTTATACCATAGAATTATTTTATGTTCCCTCACTATTATAACGAAGTGTGCAATTATACATTTCATTTTAATTATTTATTTTCAATACCTAAATATTATCTCTACACATCTCAAATAGATCCACAGCTCTCACCTAATTCTGTTTGAACACAGCTTGGTTTAACAAATACTATTAAGTTTTCAGGATAATTATGGTTCCCACAATATAACTACACACAGTAAAAGCTGTAGTTTATGGAGCAGCAGCACTAAGCCCAACTTCCAGCAACAGTGCTTTAAAGATCTCCAGTGCTATTTTCCATAATAAAGCCCACTAGTTGTCAGAACCCCTGGAAGCTATGCAAACAGCAACACATCTGTTCCCTAAGAGGCAAAGTGCTGCATGCATCTCAGTTGGTATGTTCATTCTCTTCACCATCAACATTGTGAAAGAGCCAAGTTGGGAGCTAGCTAGAATTTTTCCTTTACAGGCTTGCAAAGCCTTACAGGAGGAGAAAATTCTGGCAATGGCAGAGACAATAAACCTTTGTATTTTGATTCATGATACATAGAGAGTGTTGTTTTGTATTGGAAAAATCAAAATGTATTCACTATTTTGTTATGTGTAAAGACTTAAGACTGAATACAAGATGAAGTCCACAGCAGAAAAGAAAAAAAATTAAGTTCATCCATTAATTAGCTGTTTAAACTTTCATTTCCAGAGCTAATTATTTATCTAAATAAGATATTCAGCCTTGATTTTTAGTGCATTTCATGAGCAGACTTGAATTTAATGGTTTGTTTTTAACCAAGAAACAAAGTTAAGCTAAGACTGTCATGTAGTGATACCTCTTTTGAGATATGATTTAATCTGAAGAAATAAACAGTCTTTACAATTAAAAAAAAAAAAAGCAAGCTCCCTTGGAAATTTCATCATCTCTAGTAGCTTAGTAGTTCCCAGTGTCATTTAGCTAGGAAGTCATGAAATTAGGATGCATTCCATCATCTATAGTAGCTTAATAGTAAACCATGAAATCAGGATTCAAATTTACACCCGTTTTATTCCAAAACCCATACTGTTAGCCTCTGTGTTATGAGTCTTATCACAGGCTACTTACTTTGTCTTGAACCTGTCTTAGTCAGCCAATTAGAAGATATATTTATTAATGTATTACATTTATTAATACATTTGTTAAAGTATAAATTATCTTCTTATGTAACATCTATGTAGCATCTCTCCACTTCTAATTGGACCTTGTATATAAGAGGTGTTGAATGTATTTTTATTGGATGAATAAATGTATGAATAAAGGAACAAAGTTAAATTTGTAGAATAGAAAAATTAGTGAAAATGAGAAGGGAAAGGAGATTTATCAGGTTTTCTGCATGCATCCTCCTCCTAAGGAGCATAGGCAAAAGTGAAATGGAGGAAAAAAAGAGTTATGAACCATGATGAAGATGATTAAAGAGAGTACAGAGCAGCTGTCAAAGCAAATATCAAGCAACATTAATAACTTTATATCTCACCATGAAGCAGTCTCAAATATTTCCAAGAAAACAGGATCCTTGCTGTTACACAAAGTAAGTGAGACTAATAATTAAGTGCAGATTCAAGTAATTTTTTTTTTTATTGGATACCTTGAGCTTCAGAATTAAACAAAAAATAAAAAGACTTTGAAACTAATGGAAAAATACATGACTCAGAAGAAAATATTATTGCATTCCTGGTATTTCAACTTGGGGTAGGGTTGATAAGAAATAAGATCTGAAAAATTTGCCACTTGTTATCTAAGTTGTTTGAATAGTCAAATGATATCCTCAATCTTCTGATGTTTATCCAAAAATAACTGTTCTTTGTGACTTACCAGAAAATCATTTAATACACTTCAGAATTTATTTCACAAGTATTTACACCTGTCCAGTAGATTTGACAGATGATCTACATGAGTAAATTTTAAAATTTGAGATCAGATGCTAATTTTTGTTCTTGATATGAAATTGTTTATTTAAAATTGTTTGTAATTTAAGTGTCAGTAAATGTATATATAAGTTTCTTATGTAATTAATAACAAATTATCCGCATGATTTCTTGACTATAGTGTTTGATAAATATATTTACCTGCTAATTTACACAATTTTTCACTGAAATAAGTTGTTGAAAGTTTTGTGTTGTGACATCTGGGCTTCCCTGTTTGCACATAATATGAGCTACAAAGGAAGCAGAAAATTTGATCTCTTGTCTCACTGAGCTGACATTTATAGTTTATAGACATTAGAAACAAAACAAGCAAAAATGTTCAATTATATAATAATTTGGTGAATTGAAAAACAAGTGTTATTATTTTGCTCTTTCTATTTCCATTGCTCTATTTCATTTTGGATAGAAAATGTAAGAGAATAGCAAAACAAAAACAAAATAGCAATAACAAAAAATAGGGGTAAATATATAAAAGAGCAAAAAAGCTAAGCCAACTTGGAGTAAAATGGAAAGTACATGGTATGAAGAGAACTTAGTGTACTGGATGGTGGCTCCTGTGATTCTATAAATAGCAGAGCAAGTTGCAGTATGTGTACTTTTAATCTTTGCTTAAACCAGTCTCATTTATCTGCCTATTTTTTACACTTCAAATCTCAACTTAAATGTCTCCCTTTTTAGGAGAATTGTCTCAAATAAACTTTCTAAAAGGATCCACTTATGATCTTCTAAACATACTCAGTAATTGCTCACTGTTTTTCCTACTATAATATTTGTCTTATAGTTTCTTACCTTGTCTGTTGTGTTCCTCTCTGTATCATTTGGGCCTTGCACATAGTAGGTGCTCAGTAAATTTTTGTTGAATGAATGAAATAGCATTTTAATTAATCTTTTCCAAAAGATTGTATCCTTATACAACATTGCTAAAATTATTATTTTTCTCTTATACACTGTGAAACACATACTTACATGTTAGAATATAATATTTATTTTTAACAATTGCATTTCTAAGCGCCTGACTGTCTTTGGACAAAACCACATAATAGTATTACTGTAAGAAAGAGCTGTCAAGTTTTCACCTAATCCATCTTGATAGAATTCAATATTAGTTACACAACTCTCAGACAACATAATAACTTGATCTTGAGTATACTATACGTTATGAATTTGTTGACACATCCATAGGCCTTTGTTTTCACATGCTCAAATTTAAAAACAAAAGACTCCTAAGTTTATAGAAGCTAAATTAGCAGAATGCTCAGAAAGTAAGATCTGTATTAGGTAAAAGAATAATATCTCAGAACTCAACTCTGAATTAAACTAGTTTTGAAATCTATAATTACTTCAATAAATGGTAAAGCAAACTGCAGTACTGTCTAAAAAGCCGTTTTTTTTTATTTCTGTAAGGACCATCATCGAGTGATTGATGCTATAAATTAGAGAGTTTCTAATATTATTAAATTTAGGGATCTCACTAGTCTGTAGAAATATTTTCAAGACCTTTGGCCCAATAGTCAAGAGTCAAGACCAAAGGAGTTAAATAAACTGTGCCTTGTTCTCACTTTGTTTAAACATTAAGAAAGTGTATTTAAACTAAAATGGTCAACTGAACTTTCTAGTATAAGTAGACTTTTTCTTATCATTGGTATTTCTCTCAAGTTAATTTTATTTTTAAGAATATAGTAGAAAATAGCTAATTAAATGGTTATTTAATTATCTCATCTTAAATGTCCAAGACCTGACAAGTTCATGAACTGACCACCATACACTTACTTTGGCCGCACTGTACAAACACCTCAGTAATGTTTCATTACCTTGGTATATCAGTGTCTTTCACTGTGTTTGTGTGGATGTGTGGTGGTGTCTTGCTGAGTGGTATTTATTATTATGGTTGAGTGTTTTTATATACTGTTGCAAGAATGTAGGAGCTTGAATTAGAGCAGTGGAAAATGTATTAATTTTTTTGTGAAACTTGGCAAGAGTCGAAGTGCAATCTGGGACATGTCAGTCCAAGTTGATGGGAATAATGCCATGAAGAAAACAATAGTGTACAAATGGATTAAATGCTTTCTAAAGGGAGAGAAAACATCACTGACAAAGAGAAATCAGGGTAGCCAGTTAATGAGCAGAACTGATGAAAACGTTGCAAAAAATCATTGAATCGTGCAATGCAACGGTTGCTGACTATTCGATACACAGCAGACTAAGTAAACTTTGATAGCGAAACAGTCAGAGAAATCTTCACTGAAAATCTTGGCGTGAGAAAGGTGTGTGCAAAAATGGTCCCAAACGAGCCAAAAGAGAGTCAAATTTGCCAAGACCTTTTGGAGAGGCAAGAAGATGTTTTGCGCCATGCTATCACTGGTGATAAACCATGAATACACCAATATGACCCTGAAATAAAGTGTCAAATTGCACAATAGAAGTCGGCCAATTCTCCATGAATAAAAGTTTCTCAGTCCAAATCCAGAGTCAAAATGATGTGGCCAAACTTTTAATTAAAAAAATGTTTCTGGTACTAAAAGTATGAATAAGGAAATAAAAACATATTGTTCTTCATATTTTTGAGAGTCTAGGAAGGATATTTTACATTTTATCAGTTAACCTCAAAATAAACACAAATGTAGATGAAAAAAAATATATAGTTTATATGTTTAGAATGATGCATTCCTAAATATACTGCTATCTAATGAATACTTTTATGGTATATTTAAAATAAATCGAATAAGCTCTAAGATATCATAGAACTCCAATGAAATTATCTTACACAGGATATTTTATACACAGACTTGAGAAAACCCAGATATACAGTGATCCCTCGTTTTTCGCGGTTAATGGGGACCAGAACCTTCCACGAAAGCTGAAAAACCGCGAAGTAGGATTTGCCCCTAGGAATTTTCGTGTATGCGGGTACAAGAATGTTTTAAATATGTAAACAGTATTCATACTTGACTCATTTAAGACAAAAATGACAACAGTATATGTATTTACTTAAACGTGTCAGTGCTAATTAATAAGGTTAATGACAAAACCTTATAGAGTAATAAACATGAATCAACATTGCTTTCTGAGAGAGGCGAAGAGTCTTGTGTTGGGGGCGGAGGAGAGGCTCTCACGTGACTCGTAGAAGCTGTAGGCTCACTCGGAGACTCTTCTGCTGGAGGCGCTGATGGTAGAGCCGGGGGCTTTACCTTGGAGAGAAACATGGTGATGGGTAGTTGTTGTCTTTGTTTTTTCTTTTCCTTCCAAATTCCCCTGTACAAGGACATAACCCCGTCAACGCTACTGCTGAACTCGACAGCTTGAACCATATTGTCGTCAATGTCTTGTGCAAATTGTTGCATCGCTCTTGCCATGTTGCACAATTGTTGCAGATTCTCCAGGGTAATGCCACGCTTTTCAGTTTCTTCTTCGTCTTCCTCTTCGTTTTCTTCCTCACTTGCAGACTTTGTCATCTCAAGGAGGTCTTCATCCGTCTCTCATTGGTCGATGTCGCACTGGAAACCAATCACGCACCTTTATGAGAGCCCGTGGTATGTACTCTGAGTCAACTCATCTCTTTGTTTGACATGCAGGGATCCTTCTCTCCCGCTCATCAACATGAAACAACGCTCCTTTCCACACTGTGGCTGCCAACATGGTTGTATTTTTTCATTTTTATTTTTTGATGAATATTTTGGGAAAACCCGCGAAGCACTGAAGCAGCAAAACATGAAGCGCGAAGTGGCGAGGGAACACTGTATAATGATACCATTTTCTGTCTCTGTTAGAAAAAATAATGCTAGTTTAGAATATTCAAAATACCTTTCAGAAAAAATCAACAATTTTGAAAATATTAAAACTGGTATTAGAAAAATAAAAAATTTCCATTTACAATTTCTCTGATACTGAATATTTTCTTACTAATGTCATTAGTAGTCATGGAGACTAGTATGCAATTTTCCTCCTTGCTTCTACCCTTAAAAATAACAAAAGATCAAATATTAAATTTCTTAAGTCATATTTGTAGGTACCAAAAATTGGGGAGATTTATTTCATAAAACAATTAGAGATGCATGAAAAAATCTATTCCTTCTGTTCATGCAATGAGGGATGCCTAATGCCACAGAATATGGGGATTATTAGACATGCTTTTCTACAGAGGAAATAGCAAGACAAAAATGGCCTGCTTGAAGTTACAGTTTATAGATTGGAAAAAGGCACAGACAATTAAAAGAAGGAGCTACTTAGGGCAAATTACTTGCAATCAAGCTTTAGCTAAATGAGCTTCTTGATGAGGAAGCCAAATTTATGTTGTTTCAAGCCAGGGAGAAACATTTAAAAAGTTGAAAGGTGAGCAAAATGTTAGTACAATTGGATCAAGATAAGTTTATACAAGAAATTATGGAGGCAATTAAAACAGTGCCTTCTGAAATGCACATACACAGACATAGGTGCATGTACACACACACACACACACACACACATGCAATACATACAGAAAGAATGACACACAAAACACCTCAAAAAAGAAGACTGTATTATTTACACACACATTCAGCCTTCATTTATATTTTATCTAGATACCTCTTCTCATCATAAAAGCCCTGTGGCTTAAACATTCAATCACATAATATAGTCATCCCTTCTTAATCTGCAATATAATACTGGCATTTTATTTGAAAATGATGTATTGTTTAATCTCTAAACAACTGTGTTTTCACTTTATTTCTCACTTTGAGATGATTTTGAAAGAATATATTTGATAATGAATTCAGAATTTACACAAAGCACAAAGCTATTTGAAAGCCTCAAATGTGAAATATCACATTTCTTTCTTTGTTGCTTGATATATATTTTTTCATTCAGTGTTGCATGCATCAATTTTACTAAAAGGTTATTGTCAAATATATTGTTTTGAATGAAAAGAATTGCACAATTTTTTAATATTGAAAAGGCATCAAGCTAGGCTATCCTTCATCCCATTTCTGTTGCATTGGAATTTTAGGCATAACAAGGTAGACTAAAGAAAGGCAAATTGAAGATCTTTATTGGCAGTCAGCAAATAAAAGTATATGTACAATAGAAAGAGATGATTTTCTGTTGACATTCATCTTTTCTTTATTCTCTTATACTTTTATACATTAAGTTCTACATTAACAGAGTCTTTAAAAATAAATTAGAAGACTTTGTCTGATATAAACAAAAAACAAAAACTCAGAGAAGCTGGGATGGCTCAGTGGGTTGACTGCTCATATTGTAGCCCCAGGGTCCAAGGATTAAGTCCCAGTTCTGGCCCTGGATAAGCTTCCCATGTGGGAGTCCTCTGGTTGGGCTTCCACCCAAGGTGTGCCTCTAAAGTGAGAGGTCCCTGGCTCACAGGGGTGTACCCTCCATGCAGTAGGACCCCTGCCTGATTCCCACCCAGTGTGAACTGGTGTCCACCCATGGAATGAAACTATGTTGCAATTCAATGACGTACAACTATGGAGACTGCTCTGAGACCTCCCCCTTCTCTCTGTCTCTCTCTGACTCTTTCTCTCTCTCTCTCTGTCAAAAACAATAAAATAAATCTTAAAAAATGTAAAAACTTTCTAATATTCAAGAATTTTAAAAGACACTATTGAAAATGCCAATATTTAGAGAACTAAGTAAGAATGTGATTCTGCTAACATTTTTTTTTTTTTAATAATTGAAATATAAAAATTTCAACAGTGTCCTGGACAGATCTGTCATTGAAAAACTCTTCATAAAAATGTCCAAATGCCCACAGTGGTAGTGGAGAAGTCCTTTCTCCATCTGATGTTGTCCAGCTACATCTCTCATATAACAAAAACTAAAGAGACTAAATAGAAAATACATAAGGTACTAAGAAAGAGTTTGGCCATAAAAATATATTTGTGCCTTTTTTTGTTGTTGTTTGCTTTGTTTGTTTTTTTCCCAATATATTATAAATTTTTAATAAGATGGCTTAAGCAGTTTTAGATGGTGTCTCATTACATTGAACATTGGCTAAGGAACATTTAGCAAATGAAGTCATACCACTCAAATGTAATAAGATTCCTAAATTTTTCCCAAATCAGTTTAAAATAGAAATGGGCACATAAATATATAAGATAAAATTCATTGTTAACTGTTCTGCTAACTGTTAACTGAGTGACCAATATGGTTTTAAGAGTGACTTTTGTCTTAATGACATCCTTAGTTTTAAGCTATACAAGGAAAATCCGCTTGCAAAGCATAGTGAGGAGGATACCTGACCAAATACCACTGAAGTTTAAAACATTTAATACCAACTGAAGCAAATCTTAAAAGAATTAAAGAAAAACTGACAAAAACACAATTGTAGTAGGGAATCTGTAATAAATACCCCATTGACAGGTATGAATAGATCATCCAAACATAGACATTAGATAAAATAGATATAGTTGACTTTTATAGAGCCTGTCACCCCAGAACACAAGAGCATACCTTTTTTTTCTGGTGCACATGAAATATTCTCAAGTATAGAACATATGTTAGGACACAAAACTAGCCTCAACAAATTTAAGAAGATTAACTTCAGACCAAGCATATTCTCCAGTCACGATGCTATAAAATTAAAGATCAATTGCATAAAGAAAGTGGGGAAAAAACTACAAATATGTAAATCTTAAACACCAATTATGTGGAGATTACACATGTGCTACTAAAGAACTGCTGGTTGAAAGAATAAAAAACAGAGATCAAAAGATACATAGAAATAAATGAGAATGAAAATACATAATATTAAAATTACTCAGATTTTGTGAAAGCAGTAACAAGAGGAAATTTTAAATAATTACAGGCCAATTTCAGGAAGCAAACAGTAAAAATATCCCAAAAAACAACCTAACACTATACCTAAAGAACTAGAAAAGAAAATAATAAATGAAATGGTAAGTCAGCAGAAGTTAGGAAACAATAAAAATTATAGCAGAGTTTAACAAAATCTAAAACAATTTAAAAAAGAAAGTTAATGCAATAAGCAGCTTTTAAAAAAAAATAATTTAATTACTACCACCCTAGCTAGATACATTACAGAAAAAAGAGAAAAGACACAAATAAACAAAATCAGAAATAAAAGGGGAGAGGTTATGATGGATACCTCAGAAATACATAAGATCATACAAGAATACTATGAAAGACTATAGGCCACCAAACCCAATAACCTAGAATAAAAATGAACCGTTCTTAGAAATATATAAGTCTCCTAGACTAAATCATAAAAAGTGGAAAATCTAGATAGACCAATCAAGAGTAAGGGAATTGAAACAATCAGCCAAAATCTCCCCAAAAGCAAAGGTCAGGGATTAAATGGCTTAGCTAGTGTATTTTACTGAACATTCAAAGATGATTTAATACACATCTTCCTCATAATCTTCAAAAAAATTGATAAGGCAGTACTTCCTAACTTATTTTTATGAAACCAACATCACCCTGATAACAAAACCAGGTAGGAATAATAAACACGTACAAAAAAGAAACTACAGACCAATATCACCGACCAATTCAGACACAAAAATTTTAAACAAAATACTAGCAAATCAAATACAACAATATTTAAAAAAATTATACATCACAATCTAGCGGGATTCATTCCAGGCATACTAAAATGGTCCAACATATGAATATCAATCAATGTAATAAACCACATATAATCATATCAATAAATGCAGAAGAAGCATTTGACAAGATATAATAATCATTTATAATTAAAATAATAGAATAGATATAGAAAAAAAGTACCTCAATATAATAAAGGCCATGTATAATATACCCTCAGCTAATATCATACTTAATTGTGAAAAACTGAAAGGTTTTCCTGTAAGATCAGGATCAAAACAGAAATGCTCCCTCTCACCATTGTTATTCAATGTAGTGTTGGAAGTCCTAACCAGAGCAATCAACCAAGAGAAAAAAAATAAAACATCCAAATCAGTAATAAAAAAGTCAAATTGTCACTGTTTGCAGATGTTATGATTTGTTACATAGAAAACCCTAAAGACTCCACCAAAAATTATTAGAAATAATAAACAAATACCTTAAAAATACAAGATACAAAAATCAATGTACAAATATCCATTGTGTTTCTATATACCAATGATGAAATTGCAGGGAAAAAAAATAGAAAAGTAAATTACTGTTTCAAGTAAAACAAAGAATTAAAATACCTGAGAATAAACTTAACAAAGTATGTGAAGAACCTATACACTGGAAATTATGACATTATTAAAAAAAAAATTGAAGGCATAAAGAAATGGTAAGATATTCTGTGTTCAAGAATTGGAAGACTCAACAGCGTTAAACGGTTGTATTACCAAAAGCAATATACAAACTTAATGCAATACCCATCAAAATCCCAATGACATTTTTTAACAAAAATAGAACAAAGAATTATCGAAAAACTGAAAAGGCTGGAGGTATTACACTACCGATTTCAATTTATGCTAGAAAGTGACAATAATCAAGCAGCACGGTATTGTCAGAAAAACAGACACACAGAACAATGAAATAGAATTGAGAGCCCAGAAACAAATCCATATACTTACGGGCAGATAATATCTGACAAAGAAGCCAATACAGACAATAGAAAAAAGAACAATAAATGCTGCTGAGAAAATTAGAAAACCCCATGCAAAAGAATAAAACTAGAGTGCTATCTGTCACCATATACCAAAATTAACTCAAAATGGATCAAATACCTTAATATAAGACTTGAAATAATATGCTGAATAGAAAATATATATATATCATAAAAACTAAACTTATGGACGGACTTTAGGTTCAGAGAGCACTTTATGAACTTGACCGCAAAGGCAAGGGAAGTAAAAGCAAAAATAAATGAATGGGACTATATCAAACTAAAAATCTTCTGCACAGCAAAAGAAACCACCCACAAAATAGAGAGGCAACCAACTGGAAGAAAATATTTACTAAGAGGCTAGTATTCAAAATATATAAAGAAATTATATAACTCAACAACAAAAAAACAAACAATCTAATTTAAAAAATGGCCAGAGGACCTGAACAGACATGTCCCCCATGAAGACATACAAATGGCCAACAGATATACGAAAAAATGCTCGACATCATTAACTTTTAGGGAAATGCAAATCAAAACCACAATGAGATACTACCTCAAGCCTGTTAGAATGGCAATAATCAATAAGACAAGTAGCAACCATTGTTGAAGAGGGTGTGGAGAAAAAGAAATGCTCATACACTGCTGGTGGGAATGTAAATTGGTACAGCCACTATGGAAAACAGTATGGAGGTTCCCCAAAAAGTTAAGAATAGAATTACCATACAGCCTAGTAATATCTCTTCTGGGTATCTACCCAAGAAATCTGAAAACATTTGTTTTTGAATATATGTGTATTACTATTTCATTGTAGCATTATTCACAGTGGACAAGACATGGACACAAAATGTTCTTTAATAGATTTTTAAAGATGTGGCATATACACACAACAAAATATTACTCAAGCATGAGAAAAAACGAAATACTGCCATTTGTAACAACATGGACAGATCCTAAAATTATCATCCTAAGTAAAACAAGTCAGACAGAAAAAATTGAGAAGAAATAATTTCACTCATATATGGAATGTAAAACCTAAAGCAACACATGAATAAGACAAACAAAAACTCATTGACAAAGAAGACAGTTTAGTTGTTACCAGAGGGTAAAAAGGAAGAGGGATGGTAGAAGAAGGTAAAGAGGGTCAAATATATGGTGATAAAAGGAGAATTAACTCTGAGTTGTGAACATACAGTGAAATAAACAGATAATATATATATATATAGAATTGTACATTTAAAACCTATATATTTTACTAACAAATATCATTCCAATACATTAAATAAAACATAATGCAGGGAATCCCACGATGGCTCAGTGAGTTAAGTACATACCTTGCAGCCATAGGGTCTTAGGATAAGGTGACCAGACGTCCCACTTTTGGCATGACAGTCCCAATTTTTAACAATTTGTCCCGCGTCCTGCGGCGTTTTAAAAAAGTCCCAATTTTTGGAAAGAATACATGACAAGCTAGGGAATGGCGGGAGATAGACTAAATTTTTAATCAAGAACCCCCTTCCTCCCGGTCAATGGTGTCCCACTTTACCAATGTTAAAATCTTGTCACCTTATCTTAGGATCAAGTCCCAGTCCCAGTCCCAGTCCCACCTGAGGGGACTAATATGCTGAACTGGAGTGTGCTTCCCATGTGGGAGGCCCACAGTTCGGTTCTCGCCAGGGTGAGTTCCCCATGTGGGTGACCCCTGGTTTGGCCCCAAGGTCTCAGGGGCATGCCTCCCATGTGGCCCCTGGCCTGGTTCCTGCCCTGTGTGGCCCCCACTCACCTGTGTGGAATGAAACTGTCAAAAACTGACAAGACACAATTCTGGAGACTGCTCCGGGTCCTCCCGTTCTCTTTTTTTGTCTATGTCTCTATCTCTCTATGTCAAAACAATAAAATGTAATGTAGAATTGTACACCTGGAACCTATGTCATTTTTACCAATTGATGTCAGCCCAATAAATTTTACAATTAATAAAAATAAACAAATAAATAAAGAGCAAAGCCTGGTAAAAGCATAGAACTGACATTCAGGTGATTTGGATTTTATTTTGAATGCCATTATTATCTAGCTTGAAAACCCTATGCAGATCAGTCACTTCCCTTTCCTTTTTTTTTATGTCACCCTTTTAAAAGATGTTTTCTCATCTAGTCAATTAAAAGGTTGAACTAAGTAACTACTAAGAGTCCTAGAACTATATATATCTAACAATACTTCCATAATTCTAGGTTGTTTCAGCTTTGTTAAACTTATTTTAGTTAAAGGAGGAAAAAAAACTTTAGAAAGTAAAAACCTTTTCTTTTTATTTTTGTTATGCAAAAGTAGGGTCTATATCTCTTTTAGTAATTTGTTCAATAGCTATTCCCTGGAGTCTTGGGTTAAATGTGTCAGACAAGATAATCTCAGAGCAGTTTGATAAATTGCTTCTATTCTTCACAAAGTGACCCAAATTTAATTATCTAATAATTATGTAAATCACTTACCTACTCCTATGTAACAATTTATACCAGATACAATAACTTCAAAATAAACAAAGAAACATATATATTTCACATTCTATAGGTTGACCAGGCATCAGCTGCTGGTCTTTCCCAGAAGACTCGTTCAAATAGGCTGACGAAAATGTTTTTACTCATTTGTCTGGAAGTTGGTGCTGATTGATGGCCCTTTATTTAACAGTATGTTAGACTGGATTCTTTCATCACAGCCATCTCAGGACAGTATTATAAGAAGGCAAGAACAGAAACTGAAAAGCATCTTAAGACCTTTAATTAAGAATCCAAGGGGGGGGGAAGCCGGGATGGCTCAGTGGGTTAAGCGCTCACTTTGCAAGGGACCGAGGATCGAATCCCGGCCCCGGCTCCTGCAGAACCATATGCTGAACTGGGAGCTCCTCCAGTTCAGTTCTCTCTATGTCTCTCTCTCTCTCTCTCTCTCTCTCTCTCTCTCTCTCTCTCTCTCTCT
>PVKE010038678.1:0-15344 GCA_004027555.1 Craseonycteris thonglongyai
TTTGTACATGAGGATTCCATGTTTGGCGAGAACTCCCCATGTATTTTACAACAGGGTTTCACAGGGTTTGTGAACTTGACAAATATCTTAATTGTCAAGAAAATTATTTTTTTAAGATTTATTTTCTTGTTTTTGACAGACAGAGACAGAGAGAGACAGAGAGATGGGGGAGGGCCCAGAGCAGTCTCCACAGTTGTACCTCACCAGCCTTCAACATGGTTTCATTCCACACAGGTGGGCGGAGCCGTGCAGGGTGGGAACTGGGCTGGGGGCCTCCCAATGTGAAGCACACCTCAGTTCAGCATATGGGTCCGCACAGGCCAGGGCTGGAATTCAATCCTTGGTCCCCGGAGCTGCAAAGCGAGTGCTTAACCTGCTGAGCTATCCTGGCTTCCCCAAGAGAATCATTTAAGATTTCATGGGAGAATCACATGAACCAATCCATGCATCCCTAATGGATAAAAGGTCAGTAAGGAACCTCCTGGTTCCTCCAGTTCTCTCTCCCACTAGACTACTTGCACTTTTCTCTTTCTACCGATGTTATTTATGTTCTTTTCATATCTATGCTACCAAATTGTGAGCTTGTTGAGGTTTCACAGCTTAGCAGATTATAGTATATAGGATGGTATTCAAAAAATTTCCAAAAATAAATAAATTTTGCAGATGGATATGTAATAATGCCCTATTAAGATCAGTCACTAAGCCAGAATTAAACCTGTATCCTCAGACTGCTATTAAAGTTCTATTTTTTAACTCATTCATTCATTTTTGTTTATTTATTTATCCATTGTATTGAATACCCACCATGTGCCAAACATGATTTTAGGCACTTAAACTACATCTGTGAACCTCAAATACAAATAAAAAGTAAAATCTTTGCTCTCATGGAGCTTACCTCCTAGTGGAAATGACAATAAGGAGTAAACAACAAATGAGGTCTTTCTGCTATGCAGGGACTCAGTTTTCAAAATCACAGGAAGCAGCATCCATCATCTCTTTAGGTTTTACAGAAAACTGTAGTAAATCCAGTGTGGTTCCAATGTATTTAACAAAGTATCATTTACCTGCACTATTTAGAGGAATGGGTGTGGTGTTGAACGTAACCTTCAACTGAGTGTTACCTTCAACACAGCCTAAATTTGAAACCCTGGTAAACAAATGCACACAGTGGTCTTCTTTGTGTTGTTTTATTTAAAGAACAATTTATCAGGTACTTTTCTAAGCGCTTTGTGTATAAATTAACACAACAACCCTATGAGGTAAGTAAGTACTGCTATCATCCTTACTCTCTATAGCTGAAGAAACTGAAGCATAGAGAAGTTTGGTATCTTTTCTGTGGTCACACAGATGGTGAGAGGTGGGATTTGAATCAAGAAAGTTTTCTCTAGACGCTATAGCCTCATCTACTAACAGACTAACTTTCCACATTTCTACTGAGTTTCCATTGGTACCAATACCAAACACTCAGTCCAATCAACACCATGAAAGTAAATAAATTTATAGTATGTAATATAATTTTGTACATAAGAAATGTACATGAGAACACAGATAAGATACTGCATTACTAGGTCATGGAAATGTTGGAAAGTCTCTGCACTCATGTTGCAATGGGTAAAAGGTAACTGAGTAAATGACCAGCGTTGGAAGGATCCGGGATTATGAGTTAAGGGAAAAGATCCTATTCATTGTCAGGGCTGGAAGGTGATGGAAATGCAGTCATTTCTCAATTATTCAAAATTGGATTTGGTGTATTTCTCTTACCTAGATGCTTCTTCTTAATTTTCCATAGTATTAATTATCACTATCTATGGTATCATATATGTACTTATCTTGTTCATTGTCTGAATCCCTGCACTAGAGTATAAGCTCCACGAGAACAGGATTTTTGTTTAGTTTCCTTTTATCTCCTTACAGGCACTCAATAAAAACATATTAAATGAATGGAGGGATTTAATGGTACTTTTACAATTTTAGCTTTGCTGTGGTCACCACCTATTAATATCTCTTGTTGAAAAGAAAGAGGAGGAAAGAAAGGATTATGAAATATTAATACAAACACACTACTCTTACTGCTTTGAGTAACCAGGCAAAATGTTTTGGTGTAAGATAAAGTTTATAGACTTGGCTAAAAGAAAAACTTGGGATTTTCATCTATAGACCGCACATAATGTGATTACTGTCATTACAAGTCATAGGAATGGAGAATTAGTTCATGAGGTCATTAGTTACTACTTCAAAATCATAATCCTGACTTTGGCCAATGAAACAAAGGAGCTGTTGAAATATTTTTATTTAATAACTTTTTTTTCAGTTATAAATGTTTCATTATACATATAGACATATTTGATGCTTTTATTTTAATTCTACGAGGAAAAAATAAAGTGGTCTTTCCAAAGTTAATCCTACCCTCACCCCTTCAAAGTAGAATATTATCTAAACCATTTACCTATTGGAAAAAAGAGTTCTTACGGACTCTTTAAGAGTCTATATGTAGACTGTTATGTGATTATGACATTTTCCTGCAGGATTTAGAACAGTAAAGAAGAAAAAAAGATATGAAAATAACACTTATCAGTGATCATGTCTACAGAGAGCTGTTCAACATTACTGTTTTGTTTTGTTTTTTTGTTCATTTCTCTGGAAGGTGAGGATATCAATTGTATGTGCTTGAAAATTTGTTGTGGGAAGGTGAATTTGAACCTGACAGTGGCTGGGTAAAATACAAATTTAAAGTAAATACATACATAATTAAAGAAACACTTGCATAATCTGAGCCCTTGAAATAAATCAGGAAAACTTAATGAGATTTTAGTCAGGTTGTTTTTCTACATGATCTTTTCTTCTGTGCATCAAATTGCTTCCTTACTTTTTTCGTTTTAACAAACCAGACATTGACACACACAACCTATGCATAATTTCTTTAGGCAGAAACCTGTGGAGAAGGATGTGACAGTGCCCAGAAGAAGAGTTAGCTGTGTTTTATAAAATAAGTATATCCAAAATTCTGGTGTTTTATTAACCACGCATCCAAGTGCTGTAGTCAAATTGTCTCAAGGTATAAAAATCAGGCTTTCTAATTATCTAAGAGATGAAAACAGATACAAGAATGTGCAGAACCTTTAAAAAATATATTAAACAAAATAAGAATTCTCAGAGCACTTTGCAGCTGTGACCACCTTCCATATATCAGAATAGACATTTGACTTCTTTCTTGGTAACTGTTTTCTCATTTCATATGTGTCAAATACTATAGATGGAGACCCTTAAAAAATAACTCTTACTACTATTAGAAACTAAACTTACAAAAGAATCATTTCCAAGTTCCAGCAAATGGACCACTTATTACAAATTAAGAAGTATTTACTTAAAAAAAAATCTCTCCTGCAGAATAAAACAATTTTATGGCCAATTAATGTTCCAAGAGATGAGAGTGTTTTTTTCTGAGATAAAATTTACGTTGTGCAGATCCTACATGTAAAATTCATTGTGTTTTGAGAAATGTATACACTTTTCGTTAAATGTTATAATGTAAATGTTAAATGTATAATAACCTCGATTGAAATACCGGTATAGGAAATTTCCATTACCCCAAACTGTTACTGTATGTCCCTTTGCATTCAAATCTAACCTCCCTCCATAAGTAGCCATTGTTCTAATTTCTACACCACAAATTACTTCTGTGTCTTTTTGAATCTCATATTAATGGATTAATGTACTAATGAGTCTTTTGTGTCCAGCTTCTTTTTTTAATGTTTTTCAAATTTATCCATATGGTTGCAGGTATCATTATTTCATTCTTTTTTATTGCTGAGTTATGTTCCATATCACAATTTGTCTATTCATTCTCTTTTCAATGAAAATTACAGATTTCCAAACTGAAAGTAAAAAGATGCAAAAAGATATTTAATGAAAAAAAAAAAAAAAAAGAAGGCTGGGATAGCACTACTTATACCAGACAAAATAGATTTTAAAACAAAAGCTAAAGCAAGATACAAAGAAGGACCCAATGATTCCACTTCTGGGTATCTGAAAAAAACTCAAAACTCTACTTTAAAGGGACATATGCATCCATGTATTCATTGCAGCATTATTTACAATAGCCAACATATGGAGGCAACTTAGGTATCCATTAATGGATAAATGGATAAAGAAGAGGTGGTACATATGTACAAGGACATATTACTCAGCTATAAAGAAAGAATAAAATCTTGCCATTTGCAACAATATGAATGAGCCTAGAGGGTATTAATTATGCTGAGTGGAGTAAGTCAGACTGAGATAGACAACTGCTATATGATTCCACTTATATGTGGAATCTAAAGAACAAAAGAAATGAACAAACAAGACAGAAACAAACTCATAGATACACAGAACATTTTGTGGGCTGCTAGATGAGAGTGCTGTTGGGGGATGGGTGAAAAATGGAAAGGTACTAAGAAGTACCAATTGGTAATTACAAAATAGTCATGGGGATGTAAACTATAGCATAAGGAATATAGTCAGTAATACTGTAATCACTGTGTATTGGTGTTAGATGGGTACTAGATTTATTGAGGTGATCCTCCCCATAAGTTACATAAATGTCTAATCACTATGTTGTACACTTGAAACTAATATACTTATAATAATGCATGTCAACTGTAATTAAAAAATAAAATATTGTTACAAAAAGAAAAATTAAAATTTCATTGGTTGGGATATTATGAATAAAGATGTTATGAAGATTCTTATAGAAATGTTTTCTGTGAATGTATATTTTATTTTTCTTCATTAAATACTTAAAGTTAACTTATTGTATCATAAAGTAGGTGTATATTTAATTTTATAAGAAACTGCCTAATTCTTTTCCAATGTATATCTCTATCAGCAGTGCATGACAAATTAAATCTCACCAACAGTTAGTGTCATCTATTCTTTTCAGTTTATCCATTCTAGTGGGTGTAAACCGATATCTTATTGTGGAACTGTTTAGCATTGCCAGATGAACAAGGATGTTGAGCATTTTTATGTGTTTATTGATCATATACATATGTTCTTTGATAAAGTGTATGTTCAAATCTTTCCCAATTTCAATATTTTTAAATTAAATGTATTAAGGTAATGTTGATTAATAAAAGTATACAGGTTTCAAGTGTACAATTCTATTTTACCTTTTTTATTGATATAAATAAATTTAGCATACATTATATAAGTTTCAGGTGTACATTGTAATAATTTTTGTATTTTTGTTATTTTGTAGAAATTTTTACACATTGTGAATTTACCTTGTTTAGCACTGTATATATTTACACACATATACACATGCATATGTACATATAAGCTTTGTCTGGGACATGGTTTAAGTTATTTGGAAATGGTTTGATTCTGTCCAGCCTTACATATAAGATTAGCTAGTAGGATCAGAACAGATTTTAATCTAGGGCTGGTTTTTTTCTCACTATTGAGTCAATACATGTCTGAGCACTCTAACGCCCTATGTGTTATGTGATATTCCCACTCTACCTGCTGGGAACACCACCAATTCCAAGTCCAATATGAGCTCTGAAGAAATTTTTGTTTGATATTTTAGAATGGTTTATTCTCCAATGTTAGGAAGTTTCTTCACAGGTATGAGTATGTGTTGAATACACTCAGCCAAAGACTTGGGAGAGACCTTTTCAAGATCTCCAGTTCTGTCTCTCTGTCTCTCTGTCTCTCTCTCTGTCTCTCTCTCTCTAGATATATATATATATATATATATATATATATATATATATATATATATATATATATATATATATATATATATATATATATATATATATATATATATAATCTCAACAGCTCTTCCCTTTCCAATTGAACACTACCCACCTTGGCTCCCCTGAACCCCCAACTCTATCTCCTCAATGCACAAATTTCTCTGGGCTTTGCCTGGGTTTCCTCTCCCAGTACCGGAGTCTGGAAACTCACTCTAGGAAATCAACTGGGGAAATGATGGGGCTCATCTCATTTGTTTCCTCTCTCAGGAATCATCCTACATTGCCTGCTGCTCAAAATCTGAAAACCATTGTTTCTTATATTTTCCCCAGTTTATTAGTTGTTCCAGGAACAACAACAACAACAAAAAAGCAAAGCAAACTTGAGACTTATTTCTCCATAACAAATCACTACGACAGTGATGCCTTAGAATTCAAACTTAATCCATCCCAGAACCCTATTCAAGTTCCAAAATGTTCAAGTTCCAAGACAAGTTTTCCCCTTTTAAATAATAGAAATAGGATTAATCCGTTCCTGGGTGCCACAAACTCAAATTTTCAAGATGATTTTAACAGTAAATACACTGGGTTTAAAGTAAAATATTAATTTTATTAATTTTAAGGTAAATTATTAACAAGTAATAATAATATTTAAATAAAAATTTAAAAAGAAATGATGATGACATACGTGGACGCTTTAAGAGATGGAAGAGGAAGAAGAGTCACCTTCCACGATGACTTCAGGTGTCTGCATTCTTTGTCTGTTAATGCCCTTTGCTATGGGACCACTTGTAGAGGACTTGGGGTCACTGGTTGTGTTTGCTTTTGAGAACCAGCGTTCCAAAGTGGTCTGATGTTGGTGACCTTTTTGCACTTTTCTGAAATGCTCAATGATGTTATCATTAAACAAATTAACACACCTGTCAACTAGGGCTTTATTGGGGTCCACTTCTCAACAGCTGCCTAGGTTTTTGACCACATGCGAAGAAGGTCCTTGATTTCACCAGAGGAAATGGTTCCAGGGTCTCTCTCTTCCTCCCCAGAAGAAATTTCCTCTGAGATTTCTTCCTGCTGCTGCTGGTGGAGGTGCTGAAGCTCTTCCGTTGTCAGCTCAGTCCTGGGATTGTCCACTACCTCGTTCACATCCTCTTCACTGATGTCCAAACCCATAGACTGGCCCAGAGATACGATGTCAGAAACAACAGATGGTTCTTCAAAACCTTCTATGCCCCTTGCAGCAACACTTTCAGGCCAGAGATTTTTCCAGGCAGAGTTCAGGGTCCTCAAAGACACTTCAGATAAAGCTATGGGCCGTACAGTTGAGATGTCCCATGTGAACAACGTGTTGGCACTTGGATTACAAAGCAGCGTTTGGATTCCGAGGCAAAATTTGCTTGACTTTTTTCATTCAGATTCCAAGTTGTTCGAGTTTTGGGGCATTCGGATTCCAAGGTATCACTGCAATTGGTGCTTAAAATAGCAGAAGTTGATTCTCTGGAGTCCATGTGTGAGCAGGGGTGTGCTTCCTTTGAAGGCTCTAGGAAATTCTTCCTTGCCATTTCTTAGGTTCTGATGGTTTCTAGTAATTCCTGTTGTTGTTTTGTTGTTGTTGTTGTTTGTTTTTTTGGCTTGTACCTACATTACTGCAATCTCTGTCTCCTCTATTACATAGCCTTCTTCCTTGTGTATATCCTCATATCCAAATATCCCTCTGCTTTCTCTTCTGAAGAAACCAGTCATTGAATTTATGGCCAACCTTGATGCAGTATGACCTTATCTTAATTTGACCACATCTACAAAAACCCTATTTCCAGATGAGGTCACTTTCAAAGGTAACTGGGTTAAGATGTGGACATGTCTTTTTGGAGGACACAATTCAACCTACCACAAGTAATGTGTGAGATATCTTCCTTTGACCCTCAATTGACACTCCATGTTTCTCTGTCATCCTCTCAGCACTTGGAATCTGACCTATAAGGGTTACATCAATGGATTTACCACAACCTCTGTCTCCTAGTTGGGTTCAGTGAATGGGAAGGCCCAGGAAAAACTGGAGGTACTGAGAAGAATGAGCTCATAGAATTTATTTACATGATTCCATTCTGTGAGGTGACCTAGTCTTGCTGTGTGCCTTGACAGAAGGTCATCAGGCCACCTGCTGTATTGGACTCTGTCTAATTCTTGGTTCCAGTAAATTTTTCCCCTTCTTCTTTGTAACAAGGGGTGGGGTTAGGTTGGCTTCCACTGCTCTTGCAATCTATCTTACAGTCTCCTTTGTAATCAGTCCCTTTATTAACACATCATCTAGAATTATCCTAATTTTTGTGTGCCATCTGTTTCCTCTTGGGACCCTGATATTTATCCATCATCAGATGGGCTTCAGTTATTTTAAATAAGTGATCTTGATATATATATATATATATACACATAATATATAGCTTATTTCTTACAACACCAAAAGTTAAAAAAGAATGAACCATTTTGATGAAAACAGTTTAGAGATAATGTGTACACTATTTATTAAATGAATGCCAGTGCAAATAACTCAATGTATAATTAATGCTACAGAAACTTTATTATGAATATTAGTTATAATTGAAATTCTACAACTTTCTGTCTACCTTTTATTTATTTTGTCTCTTCCTCAGATTCAGGTTCTAAAACCTCATTTTCCTTGTCTTTATTATTTATATTTCTAAGTGTCTCCCTTTGCTTAACTCCTAGTTTATGTATACTTTGGTCTGAGGGATGAACTAAACTAATTTATAGAATTTCAGGTTAAACTAAATGTTAAACTGAGAATTCCAGGTTAAATTAGAGCCAATAAACGCTGGGTGGGGACAGACAAAATACATTGCATTGCTTTAAAGCAAGTGTTTGCTGGCAACTATTCTGAATGTCTAGATGTTTTTCTCTCAGTAGTCTGGGGTTGACAGAAGTCTGAACTTTGTATAAATATGTCCACTTATATTGACTTGAAGTCAGTTTAATAATTAGCAATAAACCCTGGTCTTCAAATGCTTCTCTATCCACTTTTTGACTTTTTCAGCTTTCAGACAAGTAAAATATTCAACACTTAGAGGGTACCATTACTTTCTATGCACTGTCACTCATTTCCATATAAAGCATAGAACTTATCTAGCTTAATGAGAAATGCCACTAACACGGTAGCAGTAAACATGAATAGCCCATGGAGTTTTAGTGTCATTGATTCCACATTCTGGTCAATATTCATGGTAGATTTCACTTTGAAGGCTGGAGAAAGTAATGTATATTTGTTTTGAATATGTTTTATCTAGAGAACTTAAATAATATATACTCTAAGACCACTTTATATTTGGCTTAGCAGCAAATAATGGAACTTCAGAGGTAGAAAGTGACTTCATGGCCATGAAAAATCAGTGCAATGATTTCACAACTGAAGAAATGAAAGCTCAGAGAGGCACAAGGGCTGGTTACCTTGCAAAAAGCACATGTCCCCAGAGCCCTAGTCCAAAGCAGAGTGCTCATCTCAGAACCCATTCCAGGCTTCACATGAAGAGAATGTTGGCCTTTAGTCTGAGATTCTACCAACTTCTTTCATCAGCTTTCCCTTCGGAATGTCATTAAACAGCTTGCAGGGAAGATGTAAATACAGAGCATGTGCCAACAGACCCTGCTCCAGTGTTCAGCAAAGAATATGCTGATTTTATTACACAGAAAGTGAAACAGGCAAAATAATAGCAATCATAAGCAGTTTTGAAATTCTAATACAATGCCTCTACAGCACTTTACATGATGAACCGCCTGTAGCTCTTGCTACTCGACTGCTTGCTACTAACGGGTTCTAATGATATTCAATTCGCCTGTCAAAGTAACAACCAAAACACAAGGGCATTACTTTAAAAAGGCCCCAATTTTGCCTTAATCTTTATTAATTCTTCTAAGCAACTATATTCACTTATTTATTTTCTTTTTCTTTTTTTAAATTTTATTTATTTATTTTTTTGACAGAGAGAGAGACAGAGAGTGACAGAGAGAAGGGGCAGGGCCCAGAGCAGTCTCCATAGTTGACAGCATTAGTTTTCCATATAGTTTCACTCCACAGGTGGGTGTGGGGCTGCGCAGGGCAGGAACTGGGCCAGGAGCCTCCCACATAGGCCCCGGCAAGAACTGAACTGGGGTGCACCCCAGTTCAGCATGTGGGTCCACCTGGGCCAGATCCAGGGTTTGATCCTCGGTCTCCGGGGCTGCAAAGCGAGCACTCAACCCGCTGAGCCATCCCAGCTTCCCCCACTTATTTATTTTTGCTTCACCATTATCACAAGTATTAATGAAGGCCAACACACTTTAAAGAGATTCATTTCAATGTACAACAGGTTCTCTTATAATCTGAAAACCAGATAGTAATGGTTGATGCCAACTATTTACCTACTTTGAAGATAATACCTAATAACTTCAGAAGTCATGTTTTCTAGCAAAAAAAACAAAAACAAAGATATGAGGTAAAAATGATGTTAAAATGTTACTATTTCAAATTCATAAAGAAATTTCTCTATGAGGGTAAAATTCAATGGTGTCCAAGGGAGTTCTCTGTGTACATTTTTAGTTATTCCACACTCCCCAGGTATAAATTTCTTCAAAGTCGCATGTTAAATTTCTGTGTTGATGATCCTTTATATTACTCAAGTGCCTTTGAAGAGCTAATGTTTTCAAGATGCTCTAAAGTTACACTTTAAAGATTGGAAGAATTGGGCTGAATTGCTATGCTTTGCCTAGCACCTATGAGACCATGAACAACTAGCTGTTGAATGAGTGAATGCTATATGGAGTAGGTGAGAGCTACACCATCATCGGTTCAGTTTTCAACCATACAGGCTACATGCTGGGCTTTTCTCACGGGGTGGAAGAAATATTGTTTGCTTGCTTCACTGAGTGCACTCTCTCCCTTTCACACTTTATCTGCATCCTGGAAACAGACTCTAGGCCCGTAGTAAAGACTCCCTTGCACTTTGGCTTCCTCTTAAGAGCCATAAGAGAAAGGCACGGCAGGATATGGAGGTGGGAGAAGGGGGAAGCCAAGGTGTTTATTCTCCCGCTGTTATCTGCTGGGCTGTGTGGTGGTTTTCTTCTACCAGCAGCCATAGCTCCTGCCAGCTGGTCTTCCCATCCAGCTCTCTCTGGAATCCAGTGAGGGGACTCCCTTTGCCTTTTCAGGCAGAGAGATGATGACAGCCCCCCTGGAAGCCACTCAGCCCCGGAGGACTGCACAATCCTTCTTTGTGTTTCTTCCAACCCTGCCCACGCTATTGCAAACAGCACCTTTAGAAAATTCAAGATTATTCTGCTTAAGTCAATCTGCTTCCTGCCTGGATTCCATCTGATACACAAGAGTTCTAAGGAATTACATATCAGCCATATAGTCAAATAAAATATTGGAAGATACATCTAATACCACCAACGAGAAAGGCAAATGGCGCTCTTTTGTTGTAGGTGAGCTGTCTTTTTCAGGCCAATCTGATAAGGATTCCTACACTTGAACAGGGATAATCCATCCAGCAACAATGATCATGCAGAGACTTTCGTCAGGCACTGGGCAGGGCACAGCACAGAAAAACTCTAAGACACAAGTCCTGCCCCAAGGAGTTTACAGTCTAGTTGGTGGTCTAGGTTAGTGTTAGATGGAGTTGGATTGACCTTGACACAGTGACTCTTCTTTCTCTTGGTAACTCTAGGTACAGGGATGAAAGACAAAGACACGGGTGAGTGGGGGACAAATGTAGAATTGTTTAGGTTCAAATCCTAGCTTTGCCATTCAGTGGTTATGTGACCAAGGGCAAGTGACTCCTCTCTGGGACTCAGTTTGCTCATCTATAAAATGGAAATGCTAATACCATCCAGGGGTCTTGCTGAAAATACTCAATGCATCCAAGTAAAGAAACTAACGAAGTGTTGATCTTAAGAAGCACTGTATAAATACTAGTTGTTATAAGTGTCACCTGACAGAGGCAGGTAAAGTGCTTTAGCTCACACAGCCCAGACATAGGGACTGTATAAAAACACAGAAAAGCATTAAATATATTATTCTGCCTCCACAGTCTATACAACGATGATACTCCCACACACTTCCGATATGTTATGTATTTTTTAATTTTGAAAAAGACAATGAGGTATTTGAACTAAAAGTTGGCTGGATCCATCAGGAGACAAAAGGAAGGGACACATACCAGGAAGGACAGGGTCACTACTGAGGGGCTGTCTATGGCTATGAAACACACAAGGTCAACTGAGTATCAAAGGCATGGAATCTAGGCCTTAACTAGACAAACATTAGCTTCACACTGAGTTGCCTTTCATGAATCAGAAAGAGCTAGAGTGTAATAATAATAATTTTAAAAAAGGCATAACGTCCTCAAATGTCAAATTCCTTCCCAAGGAGTCACAGATACATGGGAACAATCTATTTCTCTTGTGCTGGCTTCTGCTGAAATTGTAAATAGCTCAATTTTTATATTGACCTTTTCTAGCAAGATACAGAGACTGCAACTTCTGAAAAACGCTGCCAATTATTTTTGAAGTGTATACACGTACAACTTTATTGTGAGATGCAAACCAATCTTGAGAACATTGAAATGTGAGAAAAACGCCTGCCACAGCATGGAGAGCAAAAAGCATGTGAAACAGAACAAATGTGGACACCGCTGTCATTGAAGCATGACCTCCACTCACCAAAAATTCCCAACATTTTCCAGTTTGAGTAGTTAGATAATAATTATGTAAGATGACACAGAAGCGGGTGTAACAAAAGCCTGACATTTTTCTCTATTTATTTTGAAAGAACTAAGGGTTGATTTAAAAATCTTTCATTACAGTGTGTCCATATTATTATTTTTTTTCCTAATTGGTGCAGACGTCATAATGGTTAGCAACAACAACCAAAAAACAAACAAACAAATCGAACAATAACAACAACAAGCCACTATATGTATAATTAAAAGTAAATGAAAGGTTTTTGAGTTTCAAAATTCATTTTATCATTTTTTGTTAGCATAGCAATATTTAAAAAAATTTAAAAATGTTCACACTCCTTTTCTTGGCTTACACAGCCTACTTGATTTGGCCACTGCATAAGCACCTCATCTTATACTTTTTCCCTGACTCACCAGCCACACTGGTTTCTTTGACACTCTATGGTGCCAACTTCATTTGTGCCTTTAGAACCTTGGTACATGCTGTGCTTTGCTTTAGTCTTTACATAGATGACTTCTTGTTATTTAGACCTCAGCTTGCAGGTTGTCTCCTCAGAGAGAGAGGCCTGCTGAGACCTCTCAGCTTGAAGTGGCCACTCAGAAAGCTATGACTTCACCATGTGGAGGTGAAGAAAACAAACTGGAGACACAGCACCTACATTCAAGTTCTTTACTACTTGTGTGAGCCCTGGAGCTGCAAGACCTCAATTTTCTCATACATATATAAAATGCAGATAATGATAGCATACACCTCATGTGGATGTTGTAAGCATGACACAGAGCAAGCGCTACATAAGTGTGTGGACATATAATTCATAGTTCCTTGACTACATATAATGCATGGTTCCTTGACTATCCTCCATATCCGAAGGCTCTAAGGTCCATGAGAACAAAGACCTTCTTACATCCTATTCAATACTCTATCCCCAGGGCCTAGAATAATTCCTGGTATGTAGTAGGCACTTAATAGCTACTTATTAAATGATGATGGCATACAGTTCCATATGACCAAACTGACCATTAAATACATAGTCATTTGTGATGAGAAAGATCTGTCATGGCACTCAAATTTCAACACAGAAAGTTCTGGAAAGCTACTTTCACAAGTAACTGGGTTTGAAGGCAATGTTTTTAACTAAAATGTGTTAATTTGTTTCAAAAATGAGCAACTGTAAACCACGTAGACCTGAATCATGGCCCTCCCAAGCCTAACCTACTTAGGGGCAACCACTGCCACTTGGCTAAGAGCTCCAGATGTGGCTCATATGAAACACAAAAGCACAGTGTCTCATAGAGGCCCTGGATTGCTTGACGATGATGCAAAAGCCAGCTAAGCCTACAGAGGTGGGTAGCTTAACCGCCTTGATCTTCTGTTCTGCTTTTAAAAAAGGAGCAAGACATAGCATGCTGCAGACTACATCTGATTTAGAATTTAGCAGCTCCAGTTCTCAGTGATTCGCTTCTGTAGGTTTATGATGAATTATTTTTTCACCATTTAATTTGTGAATATCATGATACCTGTTTTTATATGTGAGTTCCCAGTTTTACATTTAATGTAACATTTGATTTATTGCACAGTAGTCTCAGAACTAATGAACCTCACAGCCTCTGGAGGCCAGAACAGCACATTTGTTTATCCCTGCATCTGTGCTACAGAACCCATGACACCAAACGCAGGTGACTTTCAGGGGATGCACAGCAAGGAAACATCCAGAAGCATTTATTCTGGGAAAGGACAGAGGGTTTATAAATTCGATTTCAGAAACATTCACCCAAAAGCTTAATCCACAACCATTGTATCTTCCTTAAGACTTTACTTTAGGGCAGGGATTCCCAACCCCGTGCCCACGGGCGCCATAATTTGTGTGTGCCCACCATTATTTGACTGCATCAGAAGTTTTTCATAAACACTAAGTAAAACTATAATTTATTTTTATACATTTGTTAGAATTTTAAAATATTGTTTGAGTATCTACACAGGTTTATTATATTCGTTGGTATGTTTGCGATATCGTATGTATAAGTTTTCCCCTACCTTTCGCCTTTGTACATGTCGCATCTTGTTTGGCCGCTGCACTCTTTAAACTCTCCTCCACCCAACCGGGAGACGCGAAGTTGCCATTGTGATTGCGGCTGCTGGACTGATCGGGTCGTGACGGTTAGCTAGGATCACAGTGTTTTGATATATTCGATTTTAAATGAACTAAAAGCGAGATAGGTCATCTATTATTATGGTGGCAATTTGATATGATATTGTAGTTCTATAACTATTTTAATTTTTTTAGCCCTAAAATGAGTGGACCAAATAAGAGAAAACAAACCTATCATTTTAACACAGACTGGGAAGAATCATATTGTTTCATTAATTTAAAAGGTAAATGCGTTTGCCTATTGTGTGGCAGTAGTATTGCAGTGCCGAAAAAACATAATGTTGAACGTCACTTTCAGACAAGTCATACCACTTTTGATACGAATTAGCCACTTAAATCTGAAGTAAGAAAAAAAATAATAAATCAACTAAAATGAAGTTTAACTACTCAACAGACTGTTTTCACTAGACATGTGGAAAAATCTAAAAAGGCAACCATTGCTTCTTTCAAAATTTCTCACATGCTCGCAAAGAAGAAAAGACCTTTCCAGGATGGTGAATTGTTCAAAGAAGCATTTCTGACTGCTGCTGATTGTTTGTTTGAGGAATATTCTAACAAGTGTGAGATTATGTCGGCGATACAAGACCTACAGTTGTCAAATAACACAGTCACAAGAAGAATACACGCAATTTCAAAAGACTTGCAAACTCAGTTAAAGACTGACTTGGAAATATGTGACTGCTTCTCTCTGCAATTGGACGAGTCAACAGATATATCAGACACCGCAC
>PVKE010038679.1:0-15343 GCA_004027555.1 Craseonycteris thonglongyai
GGGCTTCTCTTTATTTTTTCTTTTGGACTCAGTTGTGGGAGAAGGAGATTTTGGGAGAGGGTTGGGGGAAGCAGACAGCTTCTGTGTCCTGGGGCACTTCAGGTTGCTGTCTTAGCTGTTAGATAGTAGGGTAGTAAAGGTGTGGCCAGGGGTGGGGGCATGTGAGTAGGAGCTAGGGCGGGCCTGAGACACAATAGCAAATTCCTCTTTCAGCAGGGGGGCTGGTGGTTCAGTGCGGGCGGGGCGCAGGAGCTCTGGTCTTTCCTCCTCCTGGCTGCCCCTCCTTCAATTGTATCTGTAAGCCACGCCCACAAGGCAGCACTTGGATGGGCTGGGGCTTGGCAGAGGCTGTGGTCAGCCTCGCAGTCCTGCGCACAGGCAATGACACTGCAGAGACCCGGCAGGCAGCCCAGTTGCGCGCGCGGTCCGGTCCGCAACGCCCCAGAGGCCCAGTGGGTGGGGCGCCGAAAGCCCTGCGCGCACAGGCTGTAGCTCGGGCGGCAGCCGCTCTACGCTCCCGGCTCTGCTGAGACCGCCGGATTCACTCCAAGCACGTCCAATGCATCTGTGCCCACTCAAGCCCCAGCCCTCCCTCCAAGAGCCCTGTCCTCAGAAGGCGCTCCCTCACAGTCAGTCTCCTCCGTAAATCAGGGGTGCTGAGCTGCTGTGGGCTGGTGCCCTGCTCTCACCCCGCCCGCCGGGAAGTGCAGCCGCCCTGCTCCACAGTCCCTGTGCCACTTTAGGCTCTGTGATCTGATTAGGGCACCGCGTGCTGTCCCTTGAGATCAGATGTTAAATTGTCCACAGTCTTGTGGGGCTTCCACGCTCCCTAGGTCTCGGCTTCCAGCCCGCCCTCGATCCAGCTCCACTGTGACCGTAGCCCCCCAATCCCCCTTTGTGTTTGCCAGCCCCGGGCCGCGCTCCGAGTCTCTGTCCCCGAACTGCTGCTTCCCTTTCCTCTCCCGCTCTCCCCTTTTTTCTCTAACCTTTGGGTTTTGTTCCGTGTTGTGTGGTTCTCTTAGTTGAGGTTTCTTCTCAGGGTTTCCCCTGTGGATTCCCCTCTGTTCACAAGGCCCTTCCCAGGCAGTTATCGGCGTTCTCCTCTCATGCCGCCATCTTGGATCAATCTCCCAAAAACTTTTATATGACGAATATACTTAGTGTTTTTTTAATCTAGTTTCAGAAATCTGTTATCCCCACAAAGAGTTACAGAACAAATGTTAACAGGAAACAAACTTTAAATATTATTCTAGCAAGCTAATTTGAAACATCATTTACTTTACAAAACTTAGTGTCACAATAAATGTTCTTAGTTCTTTAATAATTTGATTATATAATTGCATACAATGTAATTGTGTATGTAAAATTCATATATATTATATCTCAATGTCTGTTATAAATAAATTCAGGTGAGCAAGTTTTAAAATATTTGGTACATCATTTTTTAAAAAGATTAATTTTGTTTCTGAGAAAGTGAGAGAGAGAGAAGGGAGAGGGCCCAGAGCAGTCTCCATAGTTGTACATCATTAGTCGTGACATAGTTTCATTCCACATGGGTGGATGTGGAGCCATGTGGAGCAGAAACCAAACTGAGGGCCTCCCACATGGGAGGAGGAAACCTTCACCATCAGGCTCCATAGTTATTAGTTGTGCCACAGTTCAGCATGTGCATTTGCACGGGCTTGGGCTGGGATTCAATCCTTGGACCTCATGGTTGTAAAGCAAGCACCGAACCTGTTGAGCTATCGCAGCATCCCTGGTAATTAGATTAACATATCCTGGTTGTTTATTTCATAATAAGAAGGAAAATGTATTATGGTGTTGACTTCCCTATAACGTAACACCAAAACAGTTAGTTTCTTATCATTTAAGTGTGAGCTGTGATTCAGGCTTAACTCTTGTTTGAACTGTTACAATGAGCAGGTGTTGGTTGGTGAGAAATGTAATATAATAAGATTTTAACAAATTTAATTACAAACAATTTGGCTAACTCAGTGATTAAAAATAGTAAAACAAATTCTTTGACATTCACTGATCTTTTCTATCTTTCATAATCTCACTTTCCAAAGATGTTTATCTTTGAACTACTTACTTCTGCTCTCTTGTGCAATAGCTTACTAAATCTGAATCCAGCGATCACTGTCAATTCTAAATATAGCTTTTCACCATCCAATGCATTTTGGTGGCAAAAATGAGTAGGGAGACATGTTCACTACTCCACGACATATGGTAGTAATTCAAAAAATATAGCAATTGAATGAAAAGATAATGAATGTAGTAACTAAGTACACTTGACTTAATAAGATGAATATTTATCCAAGTACATGATACAAAATAAAGCTAACAAAAATTCATAGCTTCTGAGGAATCCATTTCTGGCAGATATCTTCTATATTTTGTTTACCTTATTATTCTTGCATCTCTTGCTAAAACCTGACATTTTCTTGACATGTTTCTTATTTTGTTGACTTTGTCATCCATCAGAGAAAATACAGCTCAGCATCCATCTTTTGTATTGTGCAGAGAGTAAAAATACTCTTGGCCAAGACAGACAACGCCAGCCTTTCCTTTTATTTAGGAGCAATGCAACCTGATATAAAAATCCTAAGGAGGAATTGGAAATTAGAGTTGAGTGATTGCAGAGATAATAAGAAAGAGGGGATACTGACAGCAAATTGAGGAAAGAAATATGACACTCTGATTGGGAAGTTAGAGAACATTACAAAATTCACCTTGAGAGTAATGTGCCTATTGACCACTTTGGTATTGAATTTGAAAACAGGCTGTAGAAAGCCACAGGCATAACAGATAAAATGCTTCATTCAATTCCCAAGAACATCTCTGTTGACAAGTGGCATCACTTCTGGGAAAATGGAAACAGGAGAAAAACTTAGCTTAAACAACCATTATGCCTATCAATAAGTAGAGGTTTTATTTACTGACTTGACCATAGGGGGAAATGGAACTTTACTGGCAGAAGTTATTGTATATCTCGTTCAATTCCTTAAGTTGAAAGCAATGATACACAGCAGATAAGCTTTTTGCCCAAGTTAAGTGAAACTAGAAACCATATCTACAGACTTATAGTGAGATGGTTTTTCCAAGATTTGACAATAAATCTTTTAAAAAGAATTATTTAAACTTCCAGCATTAATACCATTATGGTAGGGATGGAACAGACAGCTGTGAAAGGTGCGCATGAAGGAAGTCCAGACAGATGGCCTGGTATGGGTATGAGGGTAGATTTCTGAGAATGGTAGAAAAGTGACATCATATGGGGCTTTCCAAAGATAAACAGAAGGCAATTAGCCTAGTTAGGTTGAAACTTGAAGTCATATTTTCTGTGGGTAGATTCCAATGTCAGCTGAGTTGTCAAAGTCTTTGCTATGATGCTTTTGGTGGATCCCAGATTTGCACCATTTAAGGCTGAGCCAGGGACTTGCATCAGTTCACAGACAGAATCAGAGCATCAACATCTTCAGTTTCTTCTCCTGCAATTTTCTGCATATTTTCTGACCCCAGGGTTCCCTTTCCCTAGTCCTTGGGCTTGAAAATTCTTTTTGTTTTGTTATGTTTTGTTTTGTTTGTCTTGTTTTGTTTTCTTGGAGTTTAGCTACCTGCACTGCTACATTTACGCACAATCGGGGCTGTCCTTAGAGCAAAGAGGGGCCCTTTTCCCTATTCCTCTGGCCAGAAAGACCATTTCACTCTGTAATTTGTTGCTTGTACCAAGGGCACAGTTTTACACTGAAGCTGCCCTTGATCAAGGCACAAAGATGTAAGTAAAGTAAATGATCAGGAAATTCATCCTGTGGGGGTCAGTTTTCAAGTTGCATCTCCCTTCCTCGATTCGTTTACTATTGTTAATTCTCAGAGTTACCAAGTAGTTGCTGTCTGGTTTTGCTATTTTGTCTAAAGTGTTTGGTTATAATTAGTGAGAAAGTTGAACTATAGTGGGCTCATTTTGTTTTGATGACCGACAGAAGCTCTCTCTGGCTATCTGCTATTATAGTTGACTATTTTTTTTTTATTTTTTTATATATTTCCACCTCCACCCCCATTATTTAATTCAAATCTGACGGTGAATTAGAAATTGAAGAACTGGATTGAAAACAAAAGATTCCAAATATTTAGTAATATCAGTAGTTTTAAGAAAAAATGATTCTGTCAATTAGATATCAAATGTACTTTAAATTCTTTTTTGGAAAGAAAATAACAGTACTCATTTTGTCTCCAATGTTTCTAAAGTACCTTCCCAAAGATAAGAGATAAGGTCCAGATTTTAAGAAAACAAATTACCAGTGTCCATAGTCGTGAAATTAAGGTCATTGAGAGTAAATTTTCACATATTACATAAATGATTCAATGATACATCCATATAATTAGTCCTATCTCACTTATTTGAGAAAAATAATTCTAAAAATAATGAACAAAAATTTATGAAAGGATAAATTTTATTATTTGGTTCTATTTTTTTTTTCATATAAAGAACACAATAATTAACAAGTCGTGTCCTCAATTCAGAAAACTGAATTAGTTATAAGAGTTGCCAGTATTATGTCAGACTGCGGACAGTCACCACCTTACCACTGTCAATCACACTATTTTAATGAAATCAGTTTTTTCTAATATTGTACAATTGATATTGAAATTGTAAAAAGTTATTGAAAAGAAAATGACCCCAAATTCCATCACACTAATACAATTATGAACCTTTCAAATGTTCTTGTAATCGTTTTTTTCTGGGCATCAATTTCCCATTTTGCCTTAATCAGTCTACACACAATTTTTATTACACTTTATTTTCTAAGCCATAATGCCACATTGTTTTTGTAACCTTAATTTTAACTGGCATCCAATATGCCAAGAACAGATGGCACCATGGTTATTACAGAAAAAAAAATTGTTGGGCAATTAGGCTGTTTCCAGATTTTACTCTCTTAAATAATATTATGCATAATATATAATAAAAATTTGTATCTATGTTGAAATCCCATTTTTTGATAATTTCCTTTGTGGATATTTTCAGAAGTAGAATTTATGTTTAAAAATTTGTTATTTTTTATATTTTTGAAAAATATAATTACTATTCCAAAATGTTGCCTTTTATCAGTAATGTATAAAGTTTGTTTCTTCATTATACTTTTAAAATCATCAAGTATTATCTTTTTGAAGGTGACTAATTCAATAAATAATGACATCTTGGTGTTATTGCATTGTACATTTCTTTGATTACTAATTATGTTTATTTTTTCATTTTTTTATTGTATTATCTTTTGAAAATTGTCTCTTTATGACCTTTGTTCTTGGAACTGAGCTCTTTGTAGATCTCTGATGCTAAGCAACAAAGAGATATTTATTATCATTTTTAATAATCAAATGAACAACTTTTTTAAGCCCCTGTAATTTTATTTTCAACACTCCTGCTTTTTCCTCATAGAAACAAGCTTTTCCTAAGTCAAATTGTTGAACATAAATTGAGCATATAGTAGAGACTCAAAGCTTTACACTCATATTCTCATTTAATTGTTTTTGTTACTTCTGTGGAGTAGGTACTATTATTATTACCAGTTTAAAGGTGACATATGAGCGGTTTAGAGAGGGTAAATTACCAAAAGTCATACAGCTGAAGCCAACCTAGATCCCACAATCCACACACTTTAACCACCATAAACCACCAAATACAGGAAATGTTTATAAAAATAACCCGTCATGCGGAAGCTGTCAGAGAGGGCTTGATTCATACTGTCACATTTCTGAGCCTAAGCTTTTAGTTTTGTGACCAAACTCCCTTTAACCCCCAACAATAGTATGAAGGTTGCCTCTCAAAATGACTGAGGAGTTGGAGTTACATTTTCATCATTCCTTGTGTGAATCAACAAAGGGAACTGTAGGGAAGTAAAAGGTAGGCCTTCCATTAAGCCTTTTAGTCTTCCATGAATTCACTGAATGGTCACAGGAAGTTATTTAAACTCTCAGAGTGACAATATTCTTACCTTTAAAATAAGGTGACCAGATTTTAACATTGGTAAAGCGGGACACCATTGACCAGGGGGGAAGGGGTTCTTGATTAAAAATTTGGTCTATCTCCCACCGTTCCCTTGCTTGTCGTGAATTCTTTCCAAAAATCGGAACTTTTATAAAACGCCACGGGACATGGGACAAATTGTTAAAAATCGGGACTGTTGCGCCAAAAGCGGGATGTCTGGTCACCCTACTAAAACCAACATTAGTAAAGTTTTTCTTGGATTAAGTGAGATTCTCTGTGGAATGGACCTGACAGAGTACTTCCTACATAATAGGTACTCAACAGAGAGTAGATATTTTTGTGTTTGGTTTCTAGACTTGATTCGTATGTGTAGCGTGTCAAATGTCTCCAAATGGCTTGCACTGACTCTAGCATTCCTGAGTTACTAAACTAAAATCTTGCCAAGAATTTAATTGGAAGAAAATAATCAATTTTAGAACTTCCCACAAGAACGTAGACATTGGAAACTCTCCAGTGTAGACTAAATTACTTTTAGTGCATCTCTGGACATTTACATGTTTGCCAAGATTTCTTACCTTGACTGTATTCATTGTATAAAATCCTAAAATAGGCTTAAATAATTGATTGAGGAAAAGAATAAAGAACCTCATACTGTTAACAAGATTGGATTCTGACTCCCACAAGTCTAATTACCTCCCTGAAAAGCACTCTTCTGTAGTCTTTGGAGCCCATCTCTTAAAACAACTAGCTACAGCCTTGATTTTTGTTTCTCCTCATTACCTATAGGTTCTATCTTCAAAGTAGATATGGAGAGTGGATTATCATTTTTTTTAATCTAACACTGCATAGGCATAATTATTTAATATCAATATTTCTTCTTTGGAAACAATTTGCTTTGTAGAGTCCTTTATAATCTAATTGTTCTCAATTTTATGATTTAATTTAAGGAGATGCCCAATGAAATACATTTCTATGCTACTATCCTGTTTGCTTATATTCTATTGCTTTCCGTAGATGGATTGTAAACCATTTGGTTTTTCTCACATAATCACAATCTTTCTCTTTCTCTCAAACTAAGGTTACTGCATTTGTTACCTTCAAGATAATTATAGTATAATTTTCAAAATGTGCCTCACTTACGAACTAAAGTGTCTTTATCGAAGAGATGGTGGAGAGAATATTTGAGGTATGCAGACAATAAGTGAGTTAACTAGATATATTTAAGGCTGAGAATTTTTGAATGACACAAAGATTTTGTTAATTAAAAATGTTTTTGAAATGCCTCTTATAATTATTGTCTGGTCTTTAACAATCCAATGATCACTTAATTAAAATGACAGTACTAAATCTTATTTAGGCTGTTTGATATTTCTATTCCTACTGTAATAGATAAATTATTTGGAGGACATAACCTTTAATAACCTTTAACAAGACCTCAAACTGTAATCTGTCAGAAATATTCCCTGCATACAGTTCTTCCTTCTGCTTCTGTTGAACTTCTATATAGCAATTAAATGTTAATAACTCCTAAGAAAAATGGCTGGGTTTTATTATACTTTAGAAGAAATGATGATTTCTCTGAGTTCAAGATTTAAATTGGATTATCTACCTAAGGACTTTAACCTCAGAGAAATCTCTAGAAGTAGAATGATCCAGAAAAACCACTGTGCATAGGCTTTCAAAATTCCATCTTTTCTAAAGAAACTACATTGATACTGATGGCATAGAAAAGGACTGGAATGTCTCTTTCTTGAGTGTTTTCTATTAAACATGTTGGTTCCTTGATTTTCCTCACTTGTCACATTACAAAACCCACAAGCCCCTTTTCTAGGCCATTTTGTTTTAAAATATCATCCAGTGTACCTGATCATAATACTTTATCCATAATGATCTAGCTATCTGGTATCAGAATTGACACAGGAAATCCTTGGGATTTCCGTCTGTTTAACAGTGTGAAGTTTGTGTAGATGTCATCAACATTTGGTTTTGTCTAATCCATTTCTGTTCTTGACTCTGACTAGAGCCATGCAAGTGTAAGAATTTATATTAATCTACATCTACACCTGCCACAGTCACCTAACACTTCACTTGATACTCTATAATCTCACTGACATTTAGAAGAAAGAGAAAAACGTACATGTGAAGTGCTACTTTAAAAGTGATTCTCTCTTCTCAAAAGCTCTTTAATTTTCCAAATGACTTTTTAGCTGCTTGGTTATTTACTATTTACTCTGTGTGCATTTTAAATAGGAATATGGGCCCAATGTTTAGGTTACTCAGATCTCTTCCCTTTCACGTGAGTTTTGAGATCTCTTTCTGTTGGTAGGGTTACAAGAAAACTTCTTCCATATAAATTCAACTTAAATCTAAAATCTAAATATATCTATCTACTCATATTTGTTTTGGTTCATCCACAGGAGAAATGGACTTCCACCAGATATTTAGTTTAAATGTTGAGAATGACGATGACACACACACACATACTAACTGCATAGGAGGAGGGTGATTACACACAGTGAGAGAAGCTGTGCGTCTCCCCAGCAGAGAGAAGGGAGAGGAGACTAGCCTGGGGTGTCTATGGCAGTTAGCCGGGTGGGGATACAGGGAGAATTCGTGTGTGTGGCTTGAACTTCCTGCAGGAGCCAAAAGAGGGCGTCTCAGACTCCCTTCTCAGTTTGCCCAGATGTGGGGCAAAGGGGGCAAAAGGAGGAGCGAGGCTTAGAAGCTGTCGAGAGGCAAATATCAGAAAAAGGAGTCAGATCAGATTCTTATTACAATATTACAGCTGCATAAACATATGGCACAGATTTCAGTACACCTACCTACACACGCTGCCTCCGTTACTATAGCTTCCCACAGATTTCTGAGCGCTGCAAGGATTGGAATTCATGTGGTCACAACGGCTCATCATACCTGCTCCCTTGCGATTGTGCAGCTTATGCCCCAAGGCTGTTTGAGTCTGTGCTTGAGTTAAAGTCAGACCCTCTACATGATGGAAACATGAACTAAAACGAAAATGTCCTTCGTACATAAGATGTTTACATCTGTGGCAGACTATTCTAAAAGTTCGCTAACTCAAGGGAAGAGAACAGGGAGATTATTATCCCCATTGAGAGGAATTTGCCATACTCCTTTAGAAGGCAGAAGTGCCACTTGTGATTGGGCTTTAAATAATTAGTGTTTTTTTCCTCTATGACATCAAAAGTGTGGTTGCCCCTTTGATTGTATGACATTATTAATTTAAATGATCTAGTAAATGCATGTGTGTACAGGCATGGACACGTGTATACACACACACACACAGGTCTCTCCATACATGCAGATACATGCTGACACATGGTTTGCAGATCTTGTTGACTTCCTTAATGTTAAATAGAGAAATTTCTTCAGTTAAACTTGCCTTAGACTCAGGAGACTCAGAAATTCTGATAGTGCCCCTGGAAAATGACACTGAAGATCACAAAAGATCTCTCTAACTTAAATTGTATCATTTGTATAAAATTCATAAAGTAGAGTTCTTACAGAAAGTAAGAAATTCTCTTTTCCTCTAACCTTTTTTTTCCACTGAAAATACATCTCTGAAAAAACCCCAACCATTTCTGTTTATTACTGAAATATGTATTCACGTCTCATTTTCTGTAATAAAATGTGGGATTGAGAGGTAAATTACTTTGACTGTAGGGTCAACTTGGTCTTATGAGTAGAATTTACTTGTAAATATTCAGCTTCTGATCCCCACTGGTAACCGTGTCATTGCTGAACATTTGCCATGAGTGACAGGCCTGGAAGCCACTTCTGTGCTGCGTCCTTCCTCATCTACCTCCCAACAAGATCCCTACTGAGGAGGAATCTGATAAATGTACTTGCTTGTGCTTGATCTTAGGTAGAATGCAAATAATATAGATGATTTAAATATACAAATGTAAAGTTTTATTTTACCCAAATTTGAGGACATTTGGTTTCTGAAACAGCTTGCCCATATCTTTACAGAAGCAAATAAGTATTTTACATAATGGAGGAGCTCCACAGGGTTATCCAACATTAGTCAATTCTCAAGATGAAGATATACCTGTCTCATCCAAATTTGCTAAAATACTAGGAGGAGATTTTACAGGAACAAAGTTACAAACATCAGTTTCATATTTGTTAAATATAAAAATCAAAAATATTACCTTGAACTTAAAGTACTGTATACCTAGATTAATGATGGATCTATTTATTATCTCTTTCATTAACTACTCCTTCTATGTAATTTTTTAAATTGATGCAATTCAAATGACTATCAGTGGATTCTTGCAAAATGTGCTCAAGGGTCCAAAGGAATCAATGAATCTTTATAATTAAGCACTTCATTTGCCGCCTTGCTAAAAAAGAGAAATTAATATTAAAATAGATGATACATCTTGATATGTTTAACCCAAACTAATGCTGACTGAATAAACCAGCTGCATAATTTCTACAAATGACTTTGTAGATTTAAATAATTGTGAACACATTTCTATTAAAACATAATAAAATAGTTATAAGTCAGCCTAATCAGAATTTGGAATTGAAAAAGCCAGTGACATTTGTCTTGAAAATGCCAAGATTTTATCAAGGTCTCTGGGGCCAGAAAGACCTCATTTGAATTCTTGGTTAATTATTAATATTGTATTTGACAAAGCACTTGTCTTCTCTGTGCCTTATTCTTCTTATCTTTTAAAGAGAGATAAAAATACCTACCTCAAGAGATGCATTATGAGAATTAGTTTAAATGAAATAATTTTCAGAGAAAAAGCAAAGTATAGTACCTAGTTAACAGTGGCAATTAGTACATACTTGTTATTATCATTATGATGCAATTGCATTTTTCTGGGTGATTCTAAAACTACGAGATTTTTTTTCCATTTCTAAAAATATATATTCTTTTATTCTCTGTGTGTGTGTGTATGTGTGTGCCGAAACCCAGGAATAAACCAGGAAACAATACATAAAATTTTAAGCCTGTTTGGTTTATACATGTCTCAATGTAGCCTTTATACTTAGAATATTTTCTCTCTCACTCTCTCTTTTTAATGCTCAGGTGCACATGGTACAAAGAAGCTGTCACAAAAAATATATAAATAAAAATATCCCTTTTTCTTGTTTTGAGAAAGTATTTCTAGCAGGAAAACAATATTTTATGGAGATTTTCTGTCATATATAATTTACAAAAATTTTATCCCAAATTATATGCCCAAAACAATTGAGTTTAAGAAAGTTTCTTACAGAAGCCTCTGCAAATGTTTAACTTACTTATGTGACTGAGGTTATTCTTACATTTCACCAGTTTCTAGGCCAGTTTTAATAAACTAATGTGGTAGGAAAATAATGTGATATTTTTGTTAGGCTAAGACATATGAGTTATCTTGCCCAGCAAGCAGGCATCCAAAAGCAAGGAGAGATCAATGATGGGAATGTCTTAGGTTTTTTGTTCAACCTACATCAAAGTTTAAGACAGGATAATTTAAGGAGTAACCAGGTATCAGCTAGAACTAGTTTTTCCTATTTCCATCAGCTCTAGATCAGATAAATCTTCCATAAAAGTAAAGGAGAATTGAGAGTGTTTTGACATTGGTTATCCTCTATGCCTTGCTTCCCACCTTCGCCCCAGGATGTATCTGAGAGGATTTTGGAGCAGCAGTATAATTTCTCAGAAAACCATTTGAGGATTTTTCAAGAGCTCAGAAGACCTGTGAGTCACCAGTTCCTCCTGGAATATGGTGATTGCCAGCTTTGCTGATGTCTTCCACCAAATATTGTGAAAGCTAGAATCAAGAACTCTGGGAGGAGCATTAGAGGGATGTGGGAGAGCGGCCAAGACTTCTCATGGTCACAAAGAAAGGGAACAGAAATTGGATGAGAGAGGAAATAATTAATGTGAGCCTAGAGTTGGTTTCTTCAGCCAAGATTAGGGGTTCTATAGCGGCAGCCGTGCACAGAAGTGTTTTACCTGAGGACTACTTCAGAATACAGTTATCACGGAAGAATGCCACTGTGGACGGGACAGTGAAAGCTCAATCATTATACTGACTGTTTATCTGGGAGTGACTAGAATCAGGCGGGTTGCTCGTTTGGTTGTTTGTTTTGCACCAAGCATAATGAGGACCTTTTATATAAAGAAAATTTACCTGTAAGAAAAATTAAAGGTATATTTTTGCATATATGCTAGTCCAACAAGGTTGTTGATGCCAGGGTGATAGAAGCCAGGATTCTTACCTAGACCTTCAGTCCCAGAGCCAAAGGCAGGAAATCAAAGTAAGTCTCCTAGTTTCTACCCTCAAATTATACCAGTTTTCAGAACTGAGGCTCCTAATAATTGGTACAACCACTATGGAAGGCAGTATGGGGATTCCTCAAAAAATTAGGAATGGAATTGCCATATGACCCAGCCATCCCTCTCCTGGGCATCTACACAAAGAACTTGAAAACCTTAATTTGCAAAGATATACGTACCCCAATGTTCATCGTAGCCCTCTTCACAGTGGCCAAGTCGTGGAAACACCAAAGTGTCCTTTGATAGATGACTGGATAAAGAAGTTGTGGTACCTTTACACAATGGAATACTACTCAGCAATAAGACGAAATACAGCCATTTTTTACAACATGGATGAACCTTGAGACTATCATATTAAGTGAAATAAACAGAATGGAAATATTAAGAAGCATATGACTTCACTTATAGGTGGATTATAAAACTGAAAGTAACAAAGAAACAAAAACTCATGGACACAGTCAATAGTTTAGTGGTTACCTGGGGGGTAAGGGGGGAGGGCATGGGGGAGTAGGGAGGGGGCATCAGAGACATGGTGATGAAAAGAGAACTGACTGTGGGTGGTGAGCACATAATGCAACACATAGATGATGTAATGTAGAATTGTACACCTGGAACTTATGTAATTTTAACCAAACAATGTCACCCTATACACTTAACAATAAAATATATTTATTATTCTATATTCTCGAAGTTGAATTTTTTCATCTGCCAAATTGATTACATGTGTTGAATAATAATTAATGCATACTTTTTTCAAATTTTAAACCAAGGAAGATGTGCATATAGTGAATTTTCAGTACTTTTCTTCAGCTTGAGTTGATTGAATCTTTCTAAGGCCAGTGAAATATATTTGTGTTAACATCTATAGTCTTACTATGACAAAGAAAATTACTTTTTAAATTGGGCTGTTTGTTTTCTTATTGTTGAGTTTTAACAGTTCCTTGTATATTTTAGATAATGGTATTTTACCAAGGATGTATATTTTGAAAATCTTTTCTCTCAGTCTTCTATCTGTTGGCATTATCTTTCACTAGGCAAACATTTTTAATTTTAATGAAGTCCATCTTATCAATTATTTCTTTTACAAACTCTGTCTTTGGTGTTGTACCTAAAAAGGCATCACAACACCCAAGGTCATCCAGGTCTCCTCCTATGTTATCTTCTAAGAGTTTTATAGCTTTGATTTTATATTTAGGTCTTTGATGTATTTTAAGTTCCTTTTTGTGAAAGGTGTAAGGTCTGTGCCCTAACGGACAGAACCAATTCTGTTAACTATTAAACATTGATGAGCTATTGGTGTATATATATATAAAACGATTGATTCACTTATTTTCCCAATTGAAAATCTGAGTACCTCTATTTAATGTCAACTATCTTCCCTGTTTATGCATTATTCCTAATGAGATAACTTAGCTACTAGTAATAGCAAACATTTTGAGCACTAAGTATGCACCTCACACTGTACTTTATTTTACATAAACTTCTTGACAAACCTAAAAAGTGTTGATGTCATTTTAATCGACCTTTTCATATGAAGAAACATGTACAAAAACATTAAAAACATTAAACATTTTCCCTAGATCACAACCTAATAGCTGTCTGTGTGTTACTAATCATTTATTAAATGGCCTCCAGTCCCAAACGATTCCCAAAGAATCAGGACTATGGTCAAAAGTCACTGGTATTGAAGTTATATGTGTGACCAACATTCACTAAAGTTTGCATGTCAATTCTCTGAAAAATCCTTCCCTGGAAAGCTCCTATTCATCTTTCAAAGGCTCTAAATCCAGCCCTTGGTGAAGCCTACTTCTCCTTCTCTAGAAAGTATTTGTTGCCTTATCTCCCATGCTTTCTTATTAACTTGTTCATACTGTGATAGAACTTAACCCCTTCTTTACAAAACTTCCTTTAAAGCAGTTAGACTGTTCTATTTCTTTGGTACCTGGTAGGTACTAAATATATTTTTATGAGATAAACATATTAAACTTCCTCAAGCCAAAAACATAATCATTCTGGGAAAAAATTCAGAAGTAGATAATGAATATATTTTTCAGAGCAAAGGAAAGAATAAATGTATATAATATATATATATATATATATATATATATAACTAGAACAAGTTAAATCTCAAAGAGATGGAAGAATATTGTTGAAGATCTGTTTCCTAACCTATAGCAAAATACTTCTGAAGACAAACCCCCACAAAAGAACAGATTTATCCAGAATACCTTTCCACACTTTATAAGAATTGAAGATTTGCACAGCACTCTGCTCATCTTCAAGGGGAAGCCCCACGTTTGGAGGACTTCCTAGATCACATCAAACATCAACACTGACATCTGCTGGAAATGTACACAGCCCACATTCTCTGCAGTTGGTTAAAAAAAAAAAAGTGCATAGAAACAAGATGATAAGCAACTACTTAAAAACTACCTTCAGAACCCAAACAAAGAACCAATATAGCGGTATCAAGAATATGGGAACTTGAACGATCTTGGGTCTTTCTTTTAATGAAGATATAATGTTGACAAACAGATTTTGGAGGATAAATGTGGCCATAGGTTCATCTTCTTGTCCACCACTAGGCGTGGCAGAGATATGCATTTGCTAAATTCTTATAGAAGAAAGATCAGAAGGAAAAAAGATGAAGAAAGGGTGAGAGAAAGGGATGGAGAGAGAGAAAAAAAAATATATATATATAAATATGATTGTCATGTTCCATTAAGCCTCTCAAAGTATTTAAATCTGATTAAGTATATGAAGAATGAAAAAATTCATCTCTTATTCAGGGTTTGTTAATTAGCAGTGAACAGGTGGGAAGATTGTAAGGGATTGGAGTGACTTCCCAGACTCTTTTAAGTCACATCAGATGAAGTAATTCTTCAATAGACCTTTTCATACACCTTCTCCATAAGGAAGCTTCTGTTGGGAGCTGAGAGCCAAAAATAGTTATCAGAGCTCTGAGCCTTGTGAAATAATATAAAGGGAACAGAGAGGAAGAAAAAAAAAAGACCAACTAATTAAAACAAGATAATAAAAAACATTCAGACTGTACGTGC
>PVKE010038680.1:0-15344 GCA_004027555.1 Craseonycteris thonglongyai
GTCTTCTGCTATGCTCTGGCACTGAGTAATTAGTTCTCTTTTATGTCTGTTCCATTCATCTTTTGACTGAATATGTATCACTATCAACCAATTTTTTTTGGGGGGGGAGGTGCTATTTTTAGAAAGATTGATGGATTCTATATTCCTTCAATATGAGTTCATTCATATGTGAGAAATCTTCCTTTTTCTCTTATACTTGAATGGTAGTTTTCTGGGGATTATATGCATGGGCAAATGACAAGTTAATTTTTTTCTTGGAAATCTGAAAAGATATTTTTCTAATACTGTTTTTCTGACATGGAACATAATTGTGGAAATGTCTGAAGCTAACGCTATGTCTTATTTTTGTATATGACATCTGCCTGAATGCTTAGAGTATTATTTTTCATATTTGAAGGTTCAATAGAGAATAAGTTGCCATTGATTAATCTGAACTGAGTTTTCTTCAAATTTGTTGTGCCCTTTTCATTTTTCCCTTTAATCTAAAAAATAACATTATTTTATTAAAGTTTTGAACTTTTTCGTTACTCTATAATACTAGGTATTTTACTGAGATTGAGGTAAAATTTTCTTAGGTTTGTTCCTTGTAGTAATTTCTTTGTATCTATACTTTTCTACTAATATTGGTAACTACAAAATACATTTTAATTTTGTACAATGTTCAAATCTCTATTTTCTGTTCTCTGCTGCTACTAATTTACTTATTATTTGTGTAATACTGTTGATTCATATTGCAATTGGTTTTCTCAGTTATAATCTTTCTCTTTTAATCTAATTCTGTGTTATTATTTCCTTATTGAATTCTTGTTAACTTGAACTCATTTTATTATTAAGCTATTTCATACCATATAGAAATGTAGGAGATTTTCCTTTCGTTGAATTTGCTTTTATAATCAGTTTGGTTGTTTTTTTTTGTGAAACATTTTATGCACTATTATCTTTCTTCCTTTCTTTCTTGTTTTTATTCTTTCCTTTCTTTAGGTATATGAATATTTACATGGGTACTATGCTATTAAAAAAAAATCTGGTTCATGCTTAGGCTCTTTTGCATGGTTTTCTGTAGAGCTGATGAATTCTCCTTGCATTTGTTTGGGGACCGCATACTAATGCTTTTTTTTTTTTTTTTTCTTTTCTGTGAACTGAGGGACTTGGTGGGGGGAGGTGCTGAGGGAAGAGGATAAACTCATTTGAGGTATACAGCCTTTGTATGATGGCTTGTATTCATTTCTCTCTTCTGCAATTTTGTTAAACACCCTGTACCGACGTTCCCTTGTACTAATGTGGTTTTATTTAGTTCGTGAATGTGTGTGGGATGCCACTGTGCTGCATACTATTTTATTCCCCGCTAGTTGATGAGTAGCACTGAGAAATCACAAGCCCCTTTGGTTTCCTCTTACTTACACTGAGATCCCTTCGTAAGTCACTGGCCACTAGGGGTTGCTAGACCTGATGTATTTCCTCAGGCTGCCTACACTGCTGGCCTTTGGAAGACAGCACATTTCTTTTTCTTTTTACAAGTTGCAAGGTATTAAAGGAAGTAGAACATTTTGGAGTTCTTTTCAGCAATACTGATGGAAACAAGAGGGTTTGTAGGTGAATGACAGAAAAAACAAAAATGTTGAGTCTCTTAATATTCTTATTCTGGGACAAAGTTTATACCATGAACTTTGTTTTCTTCTTTCTTTTTTTTTACCTTCTGGTGATTTTTGACTTTTACCTCAATTATTTAGATTCTAGAGAAGGATATTTTAATTCAGTGTCAGCCTCCATTGAGACTTTACTGAAAAGTTTATCCAATATTATTTCTGACCTAAAATCTACATCAATTTTATTCAGCTAAAACTATACCTAAAAGTTAATTTAGATGTCATCTTAAAGCTTCCTGGCTCTGGAAATGTTTATGTAGACAATATATGTAGTTCATTTATGTAAAATATTTTCAGTTGTGCCAAAAGTTCTGCAATAGTTGAAGTAAAGCCAATGAATCACCAAGATAGTAACTAGTAGAAGTTTATTGTGCATACACAGAAAGACAGTTTGCAAACTGGGAGCCCTCAAAACACAACATGAATAAGACGCAGGAGTATATTGTTATAAGGCAGTGTATACATGGCTGGATATATTCTGGACAGCCCTCATGTAGTAAAAAAGCAGTGACTGTTTATCTTCACAGTGATTGATAATAATAGAGTTCTCAGTAGTTACTGCATATCAACTTTGGTAAACAGTTCAAGTTTTGCTTATGATTTCCAAAGACATAGCAAGAAATGACCCAGGTCAAGTTAGTCTATAAAATAAGCTAAATTATTTTGTATCACTAATCAGGTTTTGTCTGCTCAGGGAATTTAACAGCTGCATACTATTTTACAGAAGGACACATGAAACAGAAAGAACAGATTAAAAAGCCTTTTAATTAGTAGTAACCTCTCACATCATCTACCAGTCTCATCAAACAGGATTTGGATTCCTCTACTACCTTTAGGTTCATAGTAAAGAAAGCCTTATAAAATGTCACATATTGAAATATTCTGTTTAAAATTGCAAAATTGCATTCCTTGAATTGCTAAAATATATATTTGCTATGCAAAGAAAGTGGTGTGCTATTGTGGAAAAAGCACTAGACACGTAGACAGTAGATCCGCCTTTACATGTAGATACTGACTCTCCCTATGCAAATCTGGGTATTACACTAAAACTCTTTTTGAATTTCAGTTTTTGCACATGGAGAACAAAGGTATGAATCCTAAAATCACATTAATTTCTAAAATTTTATGGCTTTATGATTTTTCATGATCCCTTTCAAAGGAAAGTATATGATTTATGTCTCTTCATGTTAAAAAAGGCTTTCTTCCCCAGATTTCTTTCTGATATCCATGTAAACAATCACCTATGTGAAACAATGTCTTTTAAAAACTTCCTTAAGATCTTTTCCTTCATGTCTCCAACTGACCTTTCATTCTTACTGTAGCTTCTTTTAATCTTTCTTTTGTCTGACTACAGTGAAACCATATTTACTTTCCTTTTATCAATGCAAATTCTGCTTCCTAGCTCTTCATCCTTTGTTCCTGCTCCCCATGTGGTTTCTTACCTTGCCATATGAAAGTCACTCTTACCAAGCCTTATCTCCCTAATCTACTTTTGTCTGTAAAGTAGATTATGCAACTTTTGAATAAAAGCTATTATACCAGAACCTAGTGAACTACATAGGACTTAACTGTTTCGAAGGAGAGAACTTTATTTATGGCAGCATTCAAAACTATACCTTTATTTCAGAAATGAAAAACGAACTAGGCTGAGAGATTGGTTTTTCCTAGTAGGGGTTACTGCACTTTTTATAGCACTTCAGTTGGTTAGTGGGGAGCTTTGAAAAAAATAGCAGCATGTTCTTCCCTATCAGCTGCTAGTTTAGGTCATTTTCAAAGCAACCCCCTATGTATCCTGAATTCTTACCAATTCATAGCCCCATGATTTTATATTGTTGTGTCAGCCACATCTGTTGCTCAGGCAGGATTTATCTTCTCACCATGTTACTTTTTAACTTTAATTCATCTCAGTGCCTGGAGGTCAAAAGATTTTTTATATATATATATTAAAAGAGAGTTTGACTACTTGTCAAAGTTCTGTCAATGCTCTTTTATCTAATTGCTTTGCTATCATCACCAACAACAAGCTCATTAAGACAGTTTTAGAAAGCTCATCTTTTCTTGTCTGACTGAAAGCATCAAGATACAATGAAGAGATCATCTTATTAAGGAAACGAGTTTCCTGGCCTGGTGTAGGCCTCAAAATTTCCAATTAAAATTTTGTGCTTTATTTTTATGACTATGTCTCTTTAGATACCACCCAAATAAACCCATTAGATAATTATTTTTTATTATTGTTTTTGACACAGAGAGAGAGAGAGAGAAGGAGGGAGATACAGAGACAGAGAGAAGGGGGAGGGCCCAGAGCCATCTCCATAAATTGCACATTATTGGTTTTTTCATAGTTTCATTCCACAGGTGGGCACAGATCTGCAGAGGGCAGGAACTGGGCCAGGGTCTCAACCCGGTAAGAACCAAACTGGGGGCACTTCCCAGTTCAGCATATGGGTCCATACAGGCTGGGGCTGGGATTCGATCCTCAGTCCCCGGGGTTGCAAGGTGAGCGCTCAACCCACTGAACCATCCCTGCTTCCCCAGATAATATTTTTTAATGAGGTAAATGCATAGCTTCTTTATACGAATATTATTTGCTTCCCCTTTATTATTAAGAGTTTCAGTTGCTACATGAAAGTGGCCAGGTATGTAGTGTGATTTTCATGAAATAATGTTGTATGGTACTCAGAATTATGTATTTAATGGATGTTTCAAGTTCATACTGCCGCCACTGCTAAGAGCTGGAAATACACATTAAAAATAAAATAACTTGCAGTAACCAGAAATGTGACTTTATTGTGAAATCATTATTTAACGATGCTAGAGTCAATGATAGAGGCATGAGTTTGGTGAAATTGGTTAGACATAAGGCATTAAACAGGATAATAATATGCTGTTAAATTGCTTACATTAGGTTCTTGGAGACAGTGCATCAAATTCAGAAAATTTTAAATGAACACAACTGTGGCAGAGATCCTTCTCCCCTTCCTTTTTATAGTAATAGAACTCACTGAGTGTCACCTGTGGGCCACCCGCTACAGCTGCTGGTATTCAGTCTTCTTCAGTTTTGAAGTGGCCATATGATTAGGATCAGGGATGACATGATATCAGAGAGAATGATACATGCAACTTCTGGATCATCTCTGTAAGGAAGCTTGCTGGAATTTTCTGCTCTTCTTCTGTAACCCATAATATGGAGAAAAACTACTTAGAAGCTATTTGTTGTGAATGGCAGAAGGAAGCCACATGGCCTGATTTTACATAGCTGCTCTCTTAAGTGAGAGTAATACAAATATCTGTTTTATTTAATCAACTTATTATGTCTTGACCTCACATTTATAGCTAGCTGTTTCCTATCTATGATCTCTCTTTCTGAGGTTTCAGTTACCCATGGTCACCGTGGTCCAAAAATAGTACATGGAAAATTCCAGAAATAAACAATTTGTAAGTTTTAAATTGCCTGCTGTTTTGAGTAGTGTAATAAAATCTGCTTTCCAGCTCCAATTGACCCAGAACATGAATTGTGCCTTCTTCAAAGTATTCAACCTGTTAGTCACTTGGTAGCCATCTCGGTTATCAGATCTAATGTCATGGTATAGCAGTGCTTGTGTTCATGTAACCTTTATTTTACTTAATAATGGCCCCAAAGCCATTCACATAACTTTTCATATTGTATAGTATTATAATTCTATTATATTATTACTTGTTGTTAATCTCTTATTATGCCCAATTTATGAATTAAACTTTATCATATAGGTATGTATATGTGAGAAAAACACAGGATATATGTATAAGGTTTGTTACTATCTCTGGCTTTAGGCATCTACTGGGTTTCTAGAAACATATGCTCTGTGGATAAGAGCGGGCTACTGTAAAGAAAACCTGTACCCATATGGCTCTGACTTTCTTTACCTTTTGCTATTGGACATAATAAACTCATTCTTTCAAGAATATACACATGTCTTGTCTGGCTAAGATGTTAGATGTACTTATCTATTGTGAATACATTTTCTGTGATCTTTATTAAGGCATTGGTTCTGAGGACAAACCTATCTATTCATACTACGAAGCAGAGTCACAACTGACAAAACACAGGCAGGCAACATGAACAAGAAATGGATGTTTGTTGTTGTGTGCCACTGAGACTTGAGAGTCCTCTTCTAATGCAGGGTATATGTATATGCAGATAGGGGGGCTATTCTTTCCTAAACACCTCACTAGAAGTTAAAATTCTAAAGTTATCTTCTTGATTTTGCTAATTAAGTTGCTTTAAAGAACTTACTTGAATTCTTCAACTGTTAGCTTCTTCATTTATACAATGAGTGTTTTGGATGAGACAGTGTTATCCAGCTTTAACATCACTGAATCTATGATTTGAGTAATCCCCCACAATGTTGCTAAAGTCACCATTTATCTTACTTCAGGCTACTGCAGCAGAATACCATAAATTGGGTGGCTTATTCATAAGTGACCAAAATTTATTTCTTACAGTTCTGTAGTCTAGAGGTTTGAGATCAGAGAGTTAGCATGATCAAGGTATGGTGAGCGCCCTCTTCTGGGTTGTGGATGGCCACTTTCTCATCGTATTCTCACATGGCTGATAAGGCAAGGGAGCTCCTGGAGGGAGTCTCTTTTATAAGAGCCCAATCCCATATCACGCGGACCTCATCTTTTGACCTAATCAATCCCCTAAATGTCCCACCTCCTAACACCATCACATTGGGGCTTAGAATTTCAATAAATGAATTTTTAAGGACATGAACATTCAGTTCTCAACACTATTATGTAGCTTTGTTGGAATTTCTTTCCTTTATTATTATTTTTGAATCAGGTAGCTACCGTGTGTTACTTTGTGATTAGACAGAGTACAACTTCAATTGAATTTGCCATTTCTATGTGGTCAAAAAGAAAGATCTTCAATATTTGAAAGGTGTAGTAAAAATTCACAAGTTGTGGTGAGTATCAAATCAATCACTAGCAGTACCTTGCATATAGAAAAACCTCTATATTACCCGAGACAAGTACTAATAGCTATTTGATTTAGTGATGTTGTTATTCTTAATGACACCATACTGTAATAGATAACAAGCATACTTGATCTTGTTACTATTTGAAATAAGCCTTTTTTCTCTGACTTTCTGTTAAGTACAAAGAGTGTGACCAGACTTGGGCAGTGAGGATGGAACTGACAGTAGGAATCATCATGTTGATGTCATTCTGGGTCTGAGATACATTGGAGACATCATGGCAGCAATTCCCAGCAATATATAATCAAAGGGATTCCTGGTGCATGGACCTTTCACCCCCAGAAGTATCTAAAGAGAATTTGAAGAGTTTATGGCTTTACCGTTCAAAGCTTGGTCTCTGAACATTATTCGGAAGCTTGTAACAAATGTAATCACCCCAGAATTATTTATCAAGCATCTTCATTTTAAGAAGATCCCCAGGTGACACACACACACACACACACACACACACACACTAAAGTTCTAAAAGCACAGAACTTTTAAAGAGTAAGCTTGGGGAGAAACTCAGGAATTCTTTTTTGTAACTGTAATTTTAAGTATCTGACTTTGGACCACTACATCACTAATATTGGGAAACATTCAATACTAATAAATGAAAATATTTGGAATATTACTACTAATAATAATACTAGTAAATACTAATATTGGGAGACAGCCCTAATATAACATCAATGTGACCTGCTATCATGTTAAAAATATGCAGTATATTAAATGAGCTTAAAATGGACTCCTAGAATTTGCATAGAAGAATCTGGAATCTTGGTGTTTCAAGACCTTGGACAAGTTTTTAGTGCTCTGTCCTGGTTCTAAAGGGAAGACAGTTAACATAGCAATTGAAAACTTTGGCTTTTGGGTCCTACTTCCTAAGTTCAAATCTTGGCCTTTTGTTCCTTACTCTAAAATGGTGGATAGTTTTTTATTTAATTTCCATGAAAGGCAGTTTCCTCATCAATATAGTGCAAATAATAACCTCCTAAATGTTAAGGAAAGCCTCAAAAACATTCTTCTTTGAGACCATAGTCTCATCCTCGGTCGGGCAACAGTTTTTCTTTCTTAGAGTTTACTAACACAATTTAAGCATGCCAGAGGTCAATATGTTTTATGTAAGATAATTACAAAGTTTCATTAAAGGAAAATAAACATATAAAATTTCCCTGCAGTTGTTCAGTGATTGTACTCTCAGAGTATTGAATGCACTTCTCCTTAGTTTATGGAATGGTTAGCTTCTTTGTTTAAGGTCTGTGGAGGATTTTTCTGATACATTTTTTTTTTTTCCAGAAGCATAATAGACTCAGTCTCATGGAGACTGAAAGTAGAGTTTGCCATCTGCTTTAGCATCAACCTTCACTGCCCTAAGAAAAATTATTGTTGACACATCCCTTCTGTTATGTCAACTGAAAATTACAACACCAGCTTTAGGCAAAAGGCTTTTCGGGCTATTGGTGCTTTTGCCTGTAGGCAGAAGGCTGTAAGCAAAAAAAAAAAAAAAAAAAGATAAAAACTTTTAGTGTCTTGATATTTTGTCATATTATGATTTTTAAAGATCACTATATGCCCTAACTCAGAGAAGAAACATGCAATTTGGCAGCAGATCTCAAGGCATCACTTCATAAGATTATTTTTTGGGGAAGCTGGGATGGCTCAGCGGGTTGAGTGCTCGCTTTGCAAACCAGGAACCGAGGATCAAATCCTGGCCCCGGCTGACGTGGACCCATATGCTGAACTGGGGTGTGCCTCCCATGCAGGAGTCCCCCTGCCCAGTTCCAGCCCTATACAGCTTCTGCCCACCTGTGTGGAATGAAACCATGTTGAAAACTGATGACATACAACTATGGAGACTGTACTGGGCCCTCCCCCTTCTCTCTGTCTCTGTCAAAAACAATAATAAAATAAATCTTAAAAAAAGGAAACATTTCACTAAAAAGATAAGATTGTTTTTGAAAATAGAGCAAAATGGGATAAAACACATAAGATAATTACTTACATGTGGTGGCCATATACTTTGCTGTGTGTAATTCTAGGAATTTTACATGTATTTACTTATTTAACTCTCTCAATAACTCCATGAATTAGGTAGTAGTATTATTCCCATTTTGGAAGTAGAAACTGAGGCCCAGAGCCTTCGATGAACTAGCCTAAAGTATCAGAGACAATAAGCACCAGTTTCAGGAAATAGATTACAGCAGCCAGTATTTAAACACTAAACTCAATGGTTCTGTATGTGTCAATTTAGCTAAACTCTACCTTAATTTTTCAAATGCCCTTCTCTGTATGGTTCTCAGATAGGCTGGCCATAAGAGAAATTGATGAGAATTGGAAGGTGGTTATGACACAGTAGCTAGAAATCTAGGAGATTGGTGCTGGGGCTTCTGCTAACACTGTAGGGCTCCTGTGTTCATCTGCTCATTTTGTTAGTGAAGGGCTGCAGCCTGCAGAGGGATCTTGAGGGCTCTTTGTGTTGTGGGCCAGGCTTGTGTGTGCAGGGCCAAAGTGAAAAACCGCAGCCTCCTCTGCAGGGTTAGAAACAAGAGGACAAGCAGAGGGACATAAATGCGTGCCTTTTATTCTCACGGGTTTAGGTTTGTCCTCCTAGGTTTCTATTTGTTTTTCACTTCTCTTGTTTTAGGTACAGTTTTTATTCACAATTGTCTGCCCTGCTGCTCACAGCCTGTTAATTCCCAAAAGTCTTCTCTAGGCTTCACCAACTTTTGTCTGTGATTCCTCATTTGTGGCTTTTATTTGATCCTCCAACCATACTTTTCCTGGTCTTTCCTTCTCGTGGGATCTCTCATAATTGTAAAAGGTCTAATCCTTAAAATAAATTTTTTTATTTTGTATTGCTCAGTGATTCTACCTTCATACTAGAACCCTCACTGATACATATCGCTATAGAACAAGGATATTGGTTCTCCGTAAAAGACAATCTTCTCTGATATTAACAGATTATGCCTCAGTGTGTTTAGCATAATGGCACATTATAGTTACTTAGTGTTCTGTATTATTCTCTTCTTCATCTTTATTCTCTCTCTCTTTGAAAAATTTATTGAAGTATTATCAGAAAGCAAAACAAAAAAGAGGGATTCAAATGTGCTTAGGTAAATAAAAAATAGTTTCAGCTTATCATCAATAGTTTGCCTAATATTTAATGGAAAGAGTGTTCCTTCACACATTTTCAAATTGAAAGCATATTTTTCACTTCTAAAGCAAATATTTTAAACATTTTTTTTTTTTTAAACCATAGGCTCATAGTGTTGTCTGAGGTCTTATATTCATTCCTTAGGCTTCCATTTACCTCAACTATAATTTTCAAACATCATAACCTCTGCTAATTTGAGAGAAGATTTTATTCTCTATTTCGTACTCCTTTTCATCTCCTTCAAATCCTGAACATCTTGCTTAAACTCAAGTGTACAAACTTCTTCCAATTGTCTAATACAGTCCTAAGCCCCGCCAAACATTGTGGAGAAATCATACAGAAATTCCCTTATGCAACACTCTTGTTTTGACATCCCAGTGAGCCTATTTACGTGTAGTAGTTTCTCAGTGCCAGTTAAAGTCAGAAAAATTGATTCACTGTGGTATTCTTGCAGAATATGACAGATGGGCTCATTAGTCTTTTGATTCATAAAACCCAGGATGTTGTTTTGCTTAAAATAAAAAGCAAAAATAAGCAAGTCCCTGATAGGTTTAATGCAGAGTCAGAGCTAAGTAATCCCAACTTTGCAGATTCATGTAAAGAACTGACAAAAGAAGCAGTGGGGTGGGGTGGGGGCTGTGCAAGTGAGCACGTTATGCTTTGTGAAAAGTTATGAGCTGATGATCCAGCAGCTAAGCAAAGGAAGTAGGGAAAAGCAAGAGTGACTATGAAGCTATCTGCCATTTATATTGTCTGGATGTAAATTTAGCAGTAGCAAGAATAAAGGAATCAAACAAATGAGCCTTAGTGATATGTAAAAAAGTAATATGCCAGAAATTTTAAGGGAAAAGAATGTCCTAGCAATGGAAGCCTAAGATTATACAGAATAGTATCAGTTCACAAAGAAGCCAAAATTAAAGGAAAATGTTGGATAGCAACACTTTAATCTCTTCAAGAAAGTCTAGTAAAGTAACTGCATGCCAGCAGAAAAGTTATTTTTATTGAAATTTTCATTCCTATTGATTAGCCAAGCATGTTTCTTTTTGGTTTTTTTTTTTGCAATCAGCAAATCTGCCTGGTTAGAAACACTCCATAGTCAACTCTTAATTTAAAATTATGGACATTAAATTTCAGATCTTATCTGCTGTCTTGCCTTTGAATGATGCTTAAAGAAAGACTGTAGATTGCAATATTCCTTACAACATTTGAAAATAATTTAAAAGTAAAGAGATTTGCAAATGAGAAAGTCTCATAGCATAAATCTTCATTGAGAAAACGGGTTTTGTTAATAAACCTAAACATCTCTATTGCAGGAGAAGCATTAGGTAATGGTTCTTTCAGTTTCTCATGGGTTGTGTCTGTTTCTATCTTGTCTTCCCTGATATGTGAATCATAAGTTAGTTCTTAATCTTTTAGGACTACTTATGTAGTGACATAGATAAATAACTTTAAACATTTAAAAATATACACAGATAAGAAATTCTCAAAGTTTCAAATGTTTTAATATTAATAGAAAAGTGTTTTGCCATATTCCACATTCATGAAAAAAATGTTTAAAAATATCTTCCAAACATACTTGTATATATTTCTCTTGGATATTTTGATGATTCAGTTGCATTTTACATCAGTATTTTTATATTCAAGCAGGCTTGGTGTCAAATGGCTTTGAAACCTGAGTAAAACATAACAAAAATACATTATTTGGTGGGAAAAGAGAAAAACATTGACATTTATTTTTGACTCTGTACCAGGCTTTATGATATGAATGTAACAGATGTTAATGAAATATCTTTTTATTCATTTATTTATTCCCTCTCTAAATATTTACACAAAACCTTTTTTACTCAACATATTTTTTTCTTTGTAATGATGCCCTTGTTTTCCTTTATTTTACAAACTCCTTTATTTTACTTAAAAACTCTGGGGAAGCTGGGATGGCTCAGTGGGTTAAGCACTCACTTTGTAGTGCCGGGGACCGAGGATCGAGTCCCGGCCCCGGCCCCAGCCCAGGCGGATCCATGTGCTAAACTGGGGAGTTCCCCCAGTTTAGTTCTCTCTCTGTCTCTGTCTCTGTATCTCTCTCTCTCTCTGTCAATAAAATAAAAAAATTATTAAAAAAAATAATAAATAAAAACTCTCAATTAGCAACTCTATATACATACATATGTAAGTATATATAAACACATACAGACATGTGACAAACCATAGAAGTTACACTTTAAAATACTACCTCATTTATTCCTCATCAGCATTTATGAGGTAGAAATTTATATGATTCTCTTTTTATGGAGGAGGATACCAAGAAATGGCAAAATTAATTAGCTTGTTCATTGTCACTTAGCAAGTAAGTGGCAGATTCAGAATTCAAATGCAGGAAGATGATTTTGTTACGGAATGGTGCTCTCATATGCAATGTTGTCATATATACAGCAAGAGTTTCCAAGAGGAGTTTTGAGTTGATTGGGAAACATTTTGATTAGAAAACATTCTATTTCTAAATTTATTAAAATCTCCTTTCTGATAAATTGGTAATCTCAATAAAATTTGTTTCATTATGAAAATCTATTGAACTCAGTTTATATTATTTCTTGGTTTACCAACAATTTGTCATTATACAATTGTACATTTTTATTGTTAAATTTTGAAAAATAATGGGATAAAAAAATGTGTTGCCCAATGTTTTACATTAATAGTATAACAACAATATATTTGGTCCTTACTAGCTTACCCACATTTCATAATGTGAATTCCTTTTACCACAGACATTAAAAAGAACAATTATTTAATTGAATATAATAAATCAAAAATGTAAAAAGAAAGAAAGAAAGAAAAGAAATTCTTCCCTTCTCATTTCCCTTGTGTTGTAACTTAGTTCTGATGGTTGGTTTGTTGGTTATTTTGTGTCATAAAAATACTGTTAGTTGCATAATCGAAATTCTGCCCCTCTCTTTGCTAACAGGACCTCAGTTTTGATCAGGGTGTAATGTACACAACCCTTGACAAAGAATCGTGGTTAGTCTAACCCTCTAAGCTAGTCCTGACATACCCAATTACCACCCTCCCACCTTACTTGCTATTATATTTAAGAGAAAAAGTCAGTGCTAAAGATGGGGAAAGAAAATCTTTACCTGTTTCTATCATTAAGCAGCTATTTTAATGCAGTCAACTCTCCTTGTGGAGTATATTATATGAATGAAAAGGTGTTCATTTTAGTTAAAGCTGGTAGAGGACGCTAGTTGCAGCTCACATCTTTATTACTAGCTCACTATCAGAAGCCTAGTGGCCCAGAAATTCTCCATTTCTCCCAACCCTGGCCCATCGAAGACTGGACAGCTTCACTCATTGGTTTATTTTCACCAAAGATGCTGTCACAGATACGGGGAGCTAATTGTTCTTGATTTTTACAGCTTTGTTTTATTTAGGAATAGAATTTGGTCACATTCAAATATTTTAAAGGGAGAAATGTTTTTGTTTCTTGTTTTGTTTTGTTGGCTCAAATAATGTTTTGATTTAGGTATAGTTGTAGTTCACTAGAGCATAAATCCAAGTAATTAAAAATATGTACGTGTGTGTATTTGCAGCTCATGAATCATCCCATTATGTTTGTTACCACTGAGTGCTGTGCCTTAGCAGCCATCAACTTTACAGCATTAGTGTCAGTGTTTGTGAAAACAGCAATTCTTTGTAAATATTTTTTTTAAATGAGGTAATAAAATTTGGGGTCAAAAGTTAAGCCACTTGTTAGATGATAGAAACATCATATGCCACAATGAATAACTTTTGTTTCTATTCGCTTGAAGGAGGTTCCATATTATTTCGATATTGATAGTTTAAATAGTTTCAGAGAAGATATGGGTGTCTATTCAACATATTTAGTTCTAGATAAATCAAAAAAGGGAATTATTTTGTTCTTTGGTTAATTTTATATTGCTTATTCAAGAGTCTCATTACAGTTTGGGTAGCAGGACAGATATTGGTGAGGACCTAGAAGGGAGACTCAGTTCTAAGTGAGTAGATTTCATCCTCATCTCTGATGCAGTAGCTCCATCAAACCCGTGCATTTTTTGGCTTGTCTAACTGAAGTGTCTTTATTAGAAGCCAGCTCTGGTAGTGCCCTCACTTCACTTATGCCATACACATCTAATAAAACAGGGTCACAATTGTCACAATCTTCTGCTCTGTGTGCTGGTGAGGTAAAATAAATGATTGTATTGTTGAAATTAGCCTCACTCATGCATTCAGAATCTTCTCTAGTTTCAAGGCTTCCTAATAATTGCAAAGTTATAAGTAATCATGAGGCACAGGCAAAGCAGGAAAAGGTTCATGACCACTAGTGTAGCTCCTACCTTTCTTTCTTGCTGACTCAGAGTGCACTCTGGTGTTCATTAGCATTAATATATAAATCTCTATGTATGCACCTATGTTACTTATACAAAAGAGAGTTCTTTTGATCTTGAAACAGCTCCAATTCATTGTCATGAGTTATATAGGTTATGTGACATTTGGCAGGCAACTATACTCATATGTCCATAGATAGCAGTTTTGTTTACCATATACACACTTAGAATAGATCAAACTATCTAAAAACAGTCCACAAGATGGGACTCTCCAAAAGCAAGACTGTTACTTGATTTGTTATTAACGTATTTTCAAGAAAATTGTCCAGATGGCTTTCTTTCTTTGCTGAGGAGACTCCCAATAAAGAGAGACAAGGGATTGTGTACCTGCTGTATTAGTTTATAGAATAAAGATTTATGCTCCATCTGGGCTGCAAATGCCATAAGTGTTGGCCTAGACTAGGGCCTTATTGCTTTATTCCAGCATGATTTAGATTATGACAGAGAGCCAGTTCACTTATTTCCCAGGCAGGCTTCTCTCTGCACATGATGAATTTCAGTCAGGCTGACATGGTCCTCAGCATAGTCTCATATTGACAATACTACATAGAAGTTTCTTTGTGGTTCTCTCCTTGGATTATGTTCTTTTCTAGTAAAGGTTTCAGAATTTCTCCCCATTTCTTTATTTTCTTTGCCTTTTCAAAGGCAGTATTAAAGAAGAGTAAACCTGTTAATTTAAGGTACCATTTTAAAAGGCAATGAAATTTTCTTTTTTAATTACTGTATACATTTTCCCTTACTTTTTTAATAATACATTTTTCTAATTACCATATTTTCCGACGTATAAGACGACTTTTGAAACAAAAAAAAGTCAACCTTGGGAAAGCTGGGATGGCTCAGTGGGTAAAGCGCTCGCTTTGAAGCCCCGAGGACCGAGGATCGAATCCCGGTCCCGGCCCATGCAGACCCACATGCTGAACTGGGGTGTGCCCCCAGTTCAGTTCTTGCTGGGGCCTGTGTGTGAGGCTCCCGGCCCAGTTCCTGTCCTGTGCAGCCCTGTGCCCACCTATGGAGTGAAACTATATGGAAAACTAATGTCAACTATGGAGACTGCTCTGGGCCCTCCCCTTCTCTCTGTCTCTCTCTGTCTCTGTTTCTCTCTGTCAAAAATCAATAAAATAAATCTTAAAAAAAAAAAAAAAAAAAA
>PVKE010038681.1:0-15342 GCA_004027555.1 Craseonycteris thonglongyai
ATAGCAGGGCTTTTTCTAAAATACCCTAAGTTTACTTTAAATTTCACATGAAGTTAGTAAAGAGGAAAAGAATAACCAAGATATTTAAACAAGAACAACAAAGGGGCCTTGCCCTATCTAATAACAAGACATTATAAAACTAGAGTACTTAAAACCAGCATGTTACTGGAATAGGGATCGATAAATAGACCAGTAAAAAAAAGACAGGGTTCAGAAACTGACCTGCACATATACCAGGACCTGTTATAGTGATGACAGCTGTATTATAAATCAGTGGAATAAAGATGAAGTCTTAAGAGAGTGAACAGGACAACTATCTATACCCCATGTGAAAACAGAAAGTCAGTGAGACCTCTAAATCACACCAGATACAAACAAATCCATGGCTAAAGACCTAACTGAAGAAAATACAGGAGCACCATTAGGACATTAGAATAGTGAAAGATGTCTTCGATAAATTACAAGACCTATAAACCAGAAATGGAAAAATAATTTTGTAGCACTAAAATGAAAATCTTCGAGATGAGGAAATGATTCTGTTAACAAAATAAAATATAAGTTGTGCATTGGAAGAAGATATTTTCAAATGCTAAGGGTCTACTTACTTTTTAAAATATGATTATTATCAATAAGAAAAAGAACTCAGCAAAATGTGCAGGAAGTTGACAAAAGAAGAAAACTTAATATACGAAAAGTTATTTAACCTCATTAGCAATCGCTGACATGCAAATTAAATCAGCATTGAAGTTATAATTTTATATCCTACAGATGGGCGAAATGTAAATCATCTGATAATAAGTGTTGTGGCAAATTTGTGAAAATGGTAGTTTATACATCGCTGGTGGGAGTGTGATAAGATATTCCATTTAAAAGCACAGGACAGTCTGAATTAGGATGGTGGACACTACATAGGAAGTAAAAATATAAACATTCAAATCGGAGAAAAACACCAAGTGTAGGGTAATGAAGAATGAAATCCATGGAGATGACTGAGCTGCGCAATTCAATATTTTATTTATAAAAAAATCTAATGTACACCATAAAATATGTATATTCATTCTAATTTGGCAAGAATATATGTATATTATATTTTTATATTTACCTTATATATGGTTAAAGTAGCTCAAAATTTAAAATGAAATAAGTGTCAGGAGAATATTTTAAAAGGATGCAATTTGAGAGGAAGAACAGTAGATATTGGAATGTAAAGATGAAGCCAAAGGGGTATGCAGTATTCAAAATTAACACCTAACAAAGTCCGGCACACTTACTAGAATTTAAGCCTCAAATTAGACTCTGAGTATCCCAACAGACAGCACAAAGAGAGAAAACTGGTTATAAGATCCAGATTTCCATAAAGTTATGATACCCACCTGGTCAGAGAACACAGCAATCTGGGATCTGATTCCTGAGCTTGATGTTCATATACTACACCCTCACCTAGACCCTCTCAAACATCAGAGTGAACTGCAACAAGGACTAATGATAAAAGCAATACATATAGAGGCTGTGCCATTGTTCTAAACAGTTTTATGCTTCATAACTTATTGAATTCTGGGGACTAGCTTGATTCCAAGTAGAAGGAAATCGAGGAAAGGGATATAAAGAGCTCACGACCTCAGTCCTACAGCGATAAAGTGGAAAAGTCTGGAAAAGAGCTCAGACAGCCTGGCTCTCCATTATCCTGCACTAATGCCATTACAGCAAAGCCGGTTACTGTACACAAAAGTGGTTTCATGATCTCAAAGTACAGTGGGCCAGGACAGGGCTGTCTGAAGGCCTGACGTTCCCAACTGTTCCCAGCAGCTACACGTTCAGAACAGCTAACCCAGTGTCCACCACTCTTGCCTCTGAATGTGCCCAGCACATAGTAGGTGCTCAATGATTGTCGGTGAACAGAAGGAAAAGACAGAGGAAGAGAAATTAGTTGGTTTTTATAATTATGATTCCTGGACACTGTTTTAGCATCACGGGGTAGACTGGCTTCCCTTGTAGCACTTAAAAGACAAGAAAAGATGTGTGTCCAATACCAGGGGCATTGCAGACAGAAAGAGGCAAGCGATTTCCCAAACAGCCCTCACTTACTGCTCAGGGACAGGCAGAGCAGCGACAGCACTCAGGCCCTGGAAAGCATGAAACTGAAAGGGCAACGCTCTCAGGTCCCTGCTGGCAGGACAAGGGTAGGCTCCTCTGGACCCGCCCAGCCTGGCACCAGACCCCTGACACTCCAATCTAATTAACAAGAGAGCCAGGGAATCAAAGTATCCAACACTGCAAAACAGCGTCTGCAGTGGAGAGGGCAGGGCCCAGCTGGGCTGTGCAGAGAGGCACGTGCCTTAATTAAGTTATTAGACACACACCACTGCGGCCAGGGTGCTTCTGCGCCCACCACCCACAGATAGTGCAGGCTCTGGGACAGGCTGACAACTGTGGGGACAGGCTGAGCAGCCCACTTTCCTCACAGCCCTGCTTTTTCTCCCTTTATTCTTATGTACGCATGCTCGACAAGATGAGTGCTCCCCCACCAGAAGAGTAACAGGTGACTTCCACGTGCACAAGCCTTTCCAGTCCACATGCCACACCCTTAGCTCAGTTCTTGTATGCATTCAACCAGCATGTACTGAGGACTTCCTATATGCCGGGAAATACTCTAAGTGCTGGGGACAGACTGTGTGGAAACAGACCTCAAATTCCAACCCTCCTGGAGCTTATCTCTGTTTTGGAAGGGGCATCGCTCTGTATGTATAAACATATATATGTGTGCATGTGTGTGTATGTGGGTGTGTAAAAAAATACATACATAGTTGATCCATGAACAATGCAGGAGTTAGGTTTAACCCCCTGCACAGTCGAAAATCTGCATATAACTTTTGATGCCTTCAAAGAATTAACTATTAAAAGCCTACTGTTGACCTGAAGCCTTACCAATAATATTAACAGTCAATGAAAACATATTTTGCATAATATATGTATTATATACTATAGTCTTATAATACAGTAAGCTAGAGAAAGGAAAATCTTATTAAGACAATCATCAGGAAAATACATTTTACAGTATTTACTGAAAAAAAAAATCTGTATATAAGTGGCCCTAAGCAGTTCAAACCATGTTCATGTGTCAACTGTATATTTTATACAGCATCTGGTATTACACGTGCTTCAGGTATTTTATATATATAATGAGCTGTAGATATGGGAACCATCATGTCACCATTTGCATCTCCTACGTAACGGAAGAGTCGCCAAGAGGAAAAATGGACCACGCAGCATGAGATGCCACCATAAGGCAACCCCATGTTTGTAAAGACAGGGAAGCACCCGGGGACATTCTCCTTGCTCCTAAAAAAGTCTCTCACCTTCCTCTTCTCAGATGCCTCCCCTTCTTGCTTCTTTCCCTTGACCTGTACCTGCCTTTCCCTCAATAAATCAATGTGAGACACAAGGACATCAGGGTCCCCCCCAACCCCATCCCCTGCTTGCTGCATTCCAGGCTTGCTGGGTCAGGGCAGTGGCTGGGCCAGTCTGCCTCACTCTCTCTTATGTCGCCAAGCCCAGGTTTCCCGTTCTGCCTCACTGCAGAGCTGTCATTCATAGATCTGTTGATAATCAGTGTTGAGGGACTTCTCTTACTCCCTCCTGCATTTATTTTGCCATCTCCTTACCTCAGACACTTCCTTCCTCTTTACCCTTCCTCCTAAGAACAGGATGTAGGAGGTAACGTTCCCCTACAGATCACTGTCTCCTTTGACAAATGTGGGCACTGAAGTCCAAAGGAGGACGCCTAAGTCAATCAAGTGGCACGTCTGCAGAAGAGCTTTGAATCAAACGCAGGGAGGTCCGTTTCCAGACAAATGCTGTGGCAGCGACTGGGCCATGCTCCCTCCTCCTCTCTCATTGGGATCACCAGTGAACTTCCATTGATCTCCCTGCCCTTGTTCTAATCTATGCTTATGCTGCCACCTTAATAATCACTCTGGGAAGATAACTATCTGGATATGGCATGCCTTACTTAAACGTGTTCAGTAGCTGTCCAGTAGCTTCCAGATGAAGCCCAAGGCTGCTAGCATCTGGTCCCTACCTCTCTCTCTGCAGTCTGCCGTTGTTCTGCATGTCCCTTTCTTCAGCCACTCTGGATTTCTTGCATTTCCTAGAATGTGTCCTTCTTCCTTGCATGCCTCAGGGCCTTTGCACATCCCCTCCGCCTGCCCCTTGGGCTAACTGATACAATTCTCATTTTCAAAATTCAGCTCACATGTCACCCCCTGTGGGAAGCCTTCCTGGCATTCTCAGCATATTTAAGGGCTATTTCCTATGTGCTCCTAGAATACCTGTTCATATCCATATTCCAGCACCTTCCCAGCAATAATTTACAGACTGCTCACTACTACCAAGAGTGGTTCTAAACCCCTTACACAAAATATCTCAATCGCCACAGCAATTTTTAAAGTGGGTATGCTCATATACCTATTTCAGAGATGGGGAAAATGAGGCCCTGAGAGGCTAAACAACTTGCTCTAGGTCATGGAGCTGGTAGACGTTAAGAGCTAAGGTTGTACACTGACCACAATCTCAAATATACATCACCCTGCTGTGATTACCTGTTTACCCAAATCTCTCACACATACCATGAACCTGCCGAAGATGTTAATCCCTCCAAAACCCCAGCACTTGGCACAGTGACTCGAGTCTCTGCACAGTGTGCGGTTTGTCGATGGCCACTGAAGGAATGAAACATTTCTCTCTTGCTGTTTATTATTTTCATAGCATGCTAGAGAGGAGAACAGTGTGGTGGCTAAAAACACAGACACAGAGACACCAATCCTAGCTCTAGGACATCTTGGGGCCGGAGTCCCACTTTTACTGGTCTGTAAAACGGGGCTCATGATGATACCAGACAGGACAACCATGAGGACAAAATAAAGGAATGTATGAAGGTCGCACAGCGTAGTGCCTGGACAGCCACGTAGCAGGTACTCACGAGGTATTTGTTATGACGGCCGCTACCACTCAGCGCGTGCTTCCTGCCAGTCCTCTCTCGTCTCGCCTCTCACCTTAATCAAGAGGCACGTACTCTCAGCAAGACTCATTTGGGGTCTGAAAAGGCCACAGGGGGACACGGCTGCTCTGGCCCACTGAGCCCAGGATGCTCCTCCCCCACTCCACCACCACCTTCCAGCTGTGAAATAGAGTTGCTGCTCGACTGGGCCCCTGAGCTGCCAAGGGACTGCCAATTTCACAGTTCACAAGACGGCTATTCCCCTCTGATTAATGGGGTGCCAGCAGCCATGGGCAGGGCCGTGACACTGTCACATGGGGCTCCTCCCCTGGCCCCAGCCATGCTTCCTGAGGAGGAGAGAGCAGGCTGGCCTCACGCATATTTATGCAGGGAGAGAAATGCCTTTGTACAACATGCTTTCCAAAAAAATAAATAGGATTTCACCCCAGTGCCATGCATTTCCCTCCAGGAACTCTGAATGCTTCCAGGAAGAAAAATCACGTGTGCATGTGTGTGCACGTGCACACACACACACACACACATACACACACACACACATGCACACCCACAGAAATACAAAAAAATGAAAACACTTCACCCCACTGATTTGAGTGGAGGATTCTCAGGCCAAGGATGACCTCAGGCACAGGAGATATTAAATCCTGGAGCATGGATGGAGTTATTTTGAAATTAATCCAGTTCTAGCCTGTAACACCAGGGGAATGAGAACATATACGGTCCAAACTCGGTTGAGCATGTAAGTCCTGCCAGGCCACCTACTAAGCCACCTCTCACCGTCCCTCAGCCCAGACACAGATATTTTCGCCTCCCTAAAGCAAATAAGCATCAGGTTTCACGACAGTCTCCATAGTGGAGCTGGAAGCAATGACTGCATCTCAGACACAACCTAACCCCTCCGGCTCAGATGCAGCTCTAGAAAGCCACTTCACCTCGCTAAACCTCAGTTTCCCAATCTACGCATAACGAAACATGCGGACCCAGATCCCCTCACTGTTTTCTAGCCACACTGGCCTTATGGGTCATGCAACAGGCCAGGCAAGCTATGCCTTTGCAAAAGTTGCCTCTATTCTTCAAGCTCTGCACGTGGCCATAGACGGCACCCCCTTCTGACTTCAGCCCAAAGCTGCCTTCCTCAGAAAGCCCTTCCTGCACAACCGCCTTCCCGCTGTCTCTGTGGGAGCCCTCAGCGCATTCTCTTCCTGGCAGCTGGGCACTCGTCACATTAGTCACTGTGTGATCACTGGGGGAGGGTCTCAGGTCTGTCTCCCCATCAGAGGGTGACATCTCTGAGGGCAGGGGCCATGCTGGTCACTTTCACTGCTTTGTCGTAATGAGTGTTGGGTGGCTGAATGAATGAGTGTGAGAAGTAGATAAGGCAGCATAAAAATGCCCTGATCTATTGTATTTGCAGAGGAGTCTCAGCACACTACACAACTAGCATCAGTGGAGCCTTTTCTTTGTAAAAAGCACTCCCCTGAGCCCTGTGGCAGGCCTTCACTCATTTAGTCCAACAAGAACTCAGGGATGCGCACTCTGACTTTGCCCATTTTAGAGATAAGGACAGTGAGAGACAGGGGCATTTACTCATTTGTCCAAGTTTATACATGGCTAGTCAATGTCCGAAAATGGTGGGAGTTAACTGGAACAGCCTAACTCAAGAGCCCATCTGCCTAACCACCATGCTAGAGAGAGATTTTAGTTTCATCCGTCCTCCTTCCCTCCTGGAGCTTCCTCAGCCTTACACACCATGGTTGAAGGCTCTCTCCCCCACAAAAGTCTTCCCTGACTTGCCAACCCCACCCTCGTACTTCTGGCAATTCACATCCTCTTTCCCCCAAACCCACGCACGGATAATTAACCTTACCAAATGTAGCCCTTGAGATCAGAACATTCTCTACCACCCTGGCCCTCTCACAGAAGGGGCCAACCTCATTTTCTCAGGACAGGAGAAAAGTTCCCACTTCTAAAGCGGGCATTTCTTCCAGTGCAGAAACTGCATTCTCCTGCGGGGTCCCAGAGAAAGACAATCAGACCTAGGACCAAGCCAGACTACACTCAGGAGCACCCTCCCCTTGGAGCATCAGTGTCACTTTCCTGCTGGAATACTGACAAGCTAAGAGCTGTGTAAGTGTGGAGAGATCGCTCGGTGCACCTGACTGGACATGTCTCCTGAGGACCAAGAAGGAGGAGAACTCAGTGCAGACCACCGGGCATGCGGAAGGAAGAGCCCAGCCTCCCTCATTCCCACTCAGCACCCTTCCCCTCTGTCTCCTACTGCTCTCTCGTCCTCAAAGGAGAGCCGTAGGCACAACACACAGTCCCTGCCAAGGACACAGCTGGATGGGACAGGGCTGCGCTGAGCTGCTGAGCTGCCTGTGTGTCCCCTGGGCAAGGCCGCTTTTCTGGGGTGATGAACAGTGCCGATCAGGAGGCACTTATCGTAATTATAATGAAGTGGATGCATCTGGTCTCTGAAGGTCTCATTCACAAGGGATCTGAAGAGGAAGTGATCTTGTCTCTTGAGGACCTCCTTGAGACATTAACAGAACAGTTCTGGAGCCAGGAAGCTATACAGAGAGGCTGAGACTGGCCTCTGAAATGCATCAGCCTGGCTCAGATGCTGGTGGCTGAGGATACCCTTTCCCCTTCTGCAGACTCTCTGCACAGGCAGTCTGAAGAGAGAAGGGTTTGCAAGAGATAACGTCTTCCTCTCTTCCTCTTAAAGACCTCCGGTTTTGCCAATCACTTCTCTCTTAGTCATGCCAGCGAGGCATATGGCACTGAGTTCTGGCTCAACTTCCACTGGCACCATGCCATAGGAATATCCATAGCCCTGGAATTCTGGTGAAAGGGGTGGAAACTGAAGAATGTAGGAGTTTAGACCTGCATTGGACCAAACTGTTAATTAGGCAGATGAGAAGACGGAAGCTCAGAAAGGGCATATGAGTTTCCCAAGATCATTAATACCCATGGAGGGAGGCCGCTGCACCAGGCTATTCAGATAATGATTTTCATTCTCCCGGGCCCCACCAGGAGCCTAACAGTATTATTAAACCAGACGAGGAATCAGAGATTTACAGAGCTTAGTTAATTTGACCAAAATGAAGGTGCGAGGTGGGTACAGGATTCATATCCAAGTCTGCTCCCATTCCGTACTCATCCCCAGAAGGCCTCGCTTTTACGGAGTTGCCTTGGTTTCCAGATCAGTGTGTCTTTACACATTTTTGTCAGTTAAAAGTTGGCTAAATCCCACCCTCTTTTACATGCCCTGGTGGGGTGCTAGAAATTGGAAGCAATCCTGTGGTGAATGCTTTTGTAAAATAAAGAACCGTTTAGAAAAATAATCTGTCACTCCCTGATTTATCTCTTTGCTAAACTGAGCTATTCGCCAACCAGTTTCTTCTGAAGCAAGGCACACCAGTCGCGCTCTGAGCAGATGGACTCCCCACTGTTCTGGACAGGATAGGAGGCTTTGAGCGTCTGCCATCCCCACAGATGCCACGTCAGTGAAAAGGAGCTGCAGGTGGTGCAAAACCTCCAGGGTGCCTCGCAGGGTAGTCTTGAGAGCCCACCATCCTGGCAAAGCTGAGGGGAGCAGAGCTCTGCGGCTGAGCAGTGGAGGTCACCCCAGATTAGCTCGTGGATAGTGACGTGGCCTGATGTGAGGACCTGCCCATTAGGACATTCAATAATGACCATGACAGATTTTCTCATGGGGTGTTTGAATAGGGGACAAAAGAAGAGAGTGGGAGACAGAGAGAGCACATCTCATGAGGAACAGAGAGGAGCCAGAGCAGTAGCTGCGAGGCAGTAGAGGTCATGGGCACGCACGTGTTGGGAGACAGAGAGAAGTCATGTCCAGATGGAGAAAGAAGAGCAGCCGAGAGAAAAACACAGACTCATGACTTTAGAAGTGCTACTTGACGTAGAAACAATGCCCCAGCTCTTGTTATATCCTAACAATGAACCTGCGGCTGTTTTAAGCTCAGCCCTGGTCCCTTTGCTCTCTAATGGTAAAGGAAAAAGGATATTGGTGAAGAGGTAGCATTTCAAGGTCACACAGACAGAGGTACAGGGCCTGGATTTAACAGAAAGCATACGGTATATACCTGATTTGGGGCATGTTACCTGAGCTCTCCCACCTCTGGTTTCCGCATTTGAAAGGGGGACAATTAGAGGTGCTGACCACACCACTTATTATTATTATTATTATTTAGGATTAAACATGTAAATATTTATTAAGGGCTAATCATGGAGCTTGGTTCCTACACCTAGATAATATTATTCCTACTGTAAAAAAAGTAAATGCTCATCAGCTGAACCAGTTTGTTCTTAGAAACCCGAACAAGCTAAATAAAACCACTCAATGTCAGTCACGCACTGAATCACTCACTCAGTCAATTTCTCCATTCTTTCAAGAATTATTTATGTGTTGTCTAAACGGTGCCAGGCAATGTTCTAAACAACAAGCTTACTGAGTTGAGCAAAATAGACAAATCTACATAAGGGGAGATAGACAATAGATGCACAGATATGTATAATGGGTCAAATGTGCTAAAGGCTATAAAGAAAAAAAGAGAAGGGCACATAATATAGAGTGTGTGGTGTGGGTGCCTATGACTGTATAAATCATGTTGTTTTACATGGATGGCCATGGATGACCTCAATGACAAGGTCACTTAGGAGGAAAGACTTGGAAGGAGAAAGAGAATGAGCCATGCAGGTAATCTGGGGAAAGAACTGTCTTGAGAGGGAAGAGTGATACAAAGGCCCTGAGGTAGCTCTCTCAGAACAGATCCTTCTATTTGATGCTTTGAAAAAGAAAATGCAACAATGATATCACCATCCTATGTTTGTGTAGCATGCTAGTTCACAAAAGCATTCACCTCCATAATTGTTTGGTTCTCCCACATTCTTTTAAAGTTTGATCTCCATTTTAACAATGTGACAACTAAGCAGAGTTTCTCAATCTTGGCATTACTGACATTTTGAGCTGAGTAATTCTTGACTGTGAGGGGCTGTCCTGTGCACCACAGGATGTTTAGCAACACCCTTGCCCTCCACCCACTAGATATCAGCAGTACCTCCCACCCCTTCCCCAGTCATGACAGATAAAAATGCTTCTTATAAGGTGGGGAGGGTGACAAAGTCACCCCAGTTAAGAACCGCTGGCTTAGAGAAGTAAAATGGCTTGTCCAAGTTCAGTGGGCGAATAAGGTTAGATTCGGACCCAGATGTCCTACTCAAGAGAGGTGTAGACCCTCACCCTTTCCACAGCACGTAGAGCTCTCTGAAGTCAGCCTGTGTACAGTATGCTGTCTGGGTACCGAGTAGTGTATTGGGACGGTGGGGGAGGGGAGCAGGGGTGAAGAGGAACAGTAGACAGTCTTCTGCACTTTGCCGATCACTGCTCTCTACCCCAGTTGAACAGCCAAGCCAAGGAGTGGAGAAGCCCGTTTCCCCATCCTTGTGTCATTGCTGGATACCCAGAAAAATCAGTGGCCAAGGACTCCTTAGAAACCAGACTCATGTCCTGCAAGAAATGGGGACCCCCTAACACAGAAAGACTCCCAGACAAGTTACAGGGGTGCCTTTTCCTTCAGTATTCCTTCCACAGATGAGGAAACATGCACAGAAGACAGCGAATCAGCGGCTGAAGGTCCCATCACTTTAAAACGAGGAAAAGAAAGCTCACTCCACAGACACCCAACTTGGAAATGCCAAGGGGCAGTAATTCTACAGACCAGCGACGATCCGGTCAGCACATCAGGAGAGTGGGGAGGATCTCCTCGCATCCAGGCTCATGGCCTCTCCAGCCACACTCAGGGGGCAGCACTGTGTGTGCGTCTCACAGAGCCTCTTTCGCTGGACCCTGGAGCCTCCAGGCTCACTCTGCTTCTGTCATCCTGGTGTCCTCCCTGCCCCACCCCTGAAATGATGGAGAAGAAGATCTTGTCTGCCAGACATCCATCCGTCTCAGGGAGGAGCCCTCCACCTCCTGAGCAACGCCTCACGAAGGAGACAGAAACGAGGGGCTATAAGGAAGCAACTTATAGCCGGGAGACAGTGTGGGCCGAGCTGGCTGAGCACAAATGCTGTCCCTCTAGGGAGCAAACAGTCCCTTCCATTCATTCATTCATTCATTCATTCATTCATTCATTCTATACATATTTAGTAATCTCCTACAATGCCTCAGGTCCAAGGTCCACATCTAGGATTTGGACCCCCCAAGACAAACAAACAAACAAACAAAACAAAACACCCCTCAGAAGGAATATGTTAGAAATGTTAAGACAACATTGGCTGGAAAGTGAGACACTCTAGTAGAGCGAACAGCACCACCTCTACCGCTCAGTACGTATACCCAGTATTAACTTGCTGTGCCATCTCTGATAGACCGATTCCCTTCTCTGGGCCTGTTTGCTGAGTACTATGCGCATTTTTAACAAAATGACAATAGCTTTTGTTGATTCAGTCAAAGCTCTGCACTAAATAATTTACACACAGAGTTGCCTTTACTTCTCACAGGAATCCTGCAGAATGCAACCCCGTCTTACAGAGGAGGTGCCTGAGTCTCAGAGATGTTATGTTAGGGACTTGCTCCAGTTTTCGCGCTGTGTGAACTGCGGAAGTGAGACTTGCCCTTGGTGTGTCTGAAGTGAGAGCTGGGCTTAACTACTTCCTGCTCTGCTGCCAAGGTTCTCAGAGGTCTCTAGGTCTCTGATCTGCTGCCAGCCTCTGCCTGGCAGGATACACACACATCAAGGAGTTGAGAAGAGAGAATGACGTCTGATTCAGCCATGAGCCTGGGAATCCCTTCTCCTCATACCAATGCAGAGTAGATGCGCACATGCTCCAGAAGAGCAGTCCCAAAACTTTTTGGCACCTGGGGACTGGGTTCATGGAAGACAATTTTTCCATGGACCAGGGGTAGGGTGGTAGTGGTTTGGAGATGATCCAAGCACCAGATGCAGCTTAATTGTCACTTGCCACTTACTGACAGGGTTTTGATAGGAGTCTGCAAGCAACTGGTTTATTATGGTCTCTGTGCAGTCACACCTCTCTGCTCATGTTAATCTGTATTTGCAGCCACTCCCCAGTACTAGCATCACCGCCTCAGCTCCACCTCAGATCATCAGGCATTAGATGCTCATAAGGTGTGTGCAACCTAGATCCCTCACATGCACAGTTCACAACAGGGTTGGCGCTCCTGTGAGAATCTAATGCTGCCCCTGATCTGACAGGAGGCGGAGCTCAGGCGGTCATGTGAGTGATTAGGAGCAGCTGTAACTACAGATGAAGCCTGGCTCACTTGCTCGCCACTCACCTCCTGCTGTGTGACCCAGTTCCTGACAGGCCATGGAGCAGTACTGGTCTGTGGCAGGAGTTTAGGCACCCCTGTCTAGAAGGTCCAAGTGAGCCTACACCCTCTCATCTTGATACAATATAGGAGGTGATTTTATTGCTGCTGGGGGCTTCTCTGTTCCCACTGCTCAGGTAGCAAGGGATGTCTCAATTCCTCCTTTCTCTGGGAGGACACCTGAGTTCAAGAGCCCACAGAGACCAGCGGGGACATAGGTTAGAAAAGTGCATCAGATGGAGTGAGCGCCCCTTACAACGGAGGTGCCAGCCCTCAGCGCCTGCCACATATTAGAAGGCTCCGGGTTCCCAGATCCTCCAATAATCAAGTGAGGCAGGAATGAGGACTGGGAAGTGACATTTCCTGATTTATAAATATTGACAACTTAAATGAAAAGTGTAAAGTAGACTCTGTATGCAAACAAAACAAAATAATCATAGCTGGGGGTTAAGTTCTACCCATGAGATGCCAGAGTACAACTTGTCTTGTCTGATCTCCCCGGCATCTTTTCTTCTCAAAATCAACCCCATCCCCAAATCCCTTCTTATTAGGCTCTAATTTCTCATCACCTTTGTAAAAATTTAATTCCTTGTTTTCCAATGGTTTCTCATCTGACTCACAGCAAAAGCCAATATCCTTACCTATCAGGCCTTATGCAACCTTTTCAATGTCCCTGTGACCCAATTTATAATATTCCACTGCTCTCTTCCTCATACTGCCCCTCCCTATTCCGTAAATGCCACCCCCTGCACCGATTCCCCAGGGCCTTTGTACTTGCGGCTCTCACTGCTTTAAAAGCTCCTTCTGGGAGGCTGGGATAGTCAGCAGTTGAGCGCTTGCCTTGCAGAGGCAAGGTTCGGGGTTGGATTCCGGGCCACAGCCCGTGAAAACCCCACAGGCTGAAATGCAGCACAACTGGTAACCACCAGGACGGCTTAGTAGCAAAGGTCCCTCCCTCCCGTGTGGGAGGCCCCAAGTTCAGTTTCCGCCCAGTGTGGCCCCACATCCACCTGGGTGGGATAAAACCATGTCACAACTACTAACGTTGAACTAATAAAGACTGCACACAACTATGGAGACTGCTCTGAGCCCTCCCATCCTCTCTCTGTCTCTCTCTCATCTTCCCTCAAACAATAAATCTTAAAACAAAATTCCTTCTTCAAATATCCAAATAGTTCATTTATTCAGTACTGTGAACTGGTCCTCAAATACCACCTTATCAGTAATGGTTCTAAGTCCATTGCTTCTTTTCTTTCTCCCCTATTACAATGGTCATGACAATATTATGTCTATATAACTTTATATATATTATATAGTTGTATATTACTTATTCTTATAATATATATTTGTATTTCCTATTTAATTTCATATTTTTACATAACTTTTTTTGTTCATGGTGTTTCCACACTAGTGAGTAAGCTAAGTAGAAATAGACTTGTATTTTATTCACTGCTTTATCCTCATGCCTGACATATAGTAGGCACTTAATTAAAGCTTGTTACATTAATAAATAAGAAAATAAATGAAAATATGTCTTCTTATTTAATAAATGTTTACTGAGATTTCCTGACACAGAGGTGTTGAGCTAACCATATATCAAGAACTTTAAAACATTCAGATCATTTGACTCAGTAATTCCACTCCTGGGAATACACTCTGAGGAAATAATACAGAATAGCAAGAAACAAATTTAACCCCCCAAATATTTGTCACTAATGAAAACCAAATAGCATGGGGAAAAAGGTGGGAGAGAAGAAACTGAAATATATAGCAATAAAGAAGCTATGAGGTAGTTATGAATGGTAAGTTTGTTGAAATAGTTAAGGAATAATATTCGATAAAAATATAAGATATAAACTATAGGTTTTTACTTCTAATATATAAAAAAAGAGAAGATAAAAGAAGAAAAATTGGTTTAAAAAAGTAGTTACTATGGCTATTTGATGAGGTATTCTGAAAAATATACTTTCTACTTCAAGTTATCTACAATGAGCACATGTAACTTTTATAATTAGAAAGTATTAGAAAAAGTAAAGACCAATCATAACTTTGGGTAAGGATGGAGATTTCGTGCATCCTCGAGGTGAATGAGGATACAGAAGCCAGAGACAGGCTGTGCCCATGGGAGACAGGAGACTGAGCTGCAAGGACTCTGTGTGACAGTCAGCCACTGGGTGACTTCCAGCCATTTCAAGGGAAGCCAGGGCGGGAGGTACAAAGTCCCCTGACTGCTGGGAAATGGCTCCAGCTCTGATCAATCAGGGAACAATCTCTTCTGCCCTAGACGTTTATCAAACTCCTTCAGCCTCATCTGTAGGTGTGTGGTGGGGCTGCTGGGCTGGGCACAGTCTCATCAAGTCAGAAAGCCCTCAGGGTCCCTGGAGACAAAAAGGGGTGGGAGGCTCTGCGGGAGCAGGGAGGAAGGGGCGATGGAGAAAAGGAGAGGGTCATGCTGGGGGCAAGGGCAGAGGGCAGATGTTCAGAGGATGCCCACTTATTGTGCTATCATGGCAATTAATGCTGGGAAGTAACATTGCAAGGTTGTTCTGGTGACAGCTTTGGTGAAATTCTTGTTTGTGATTCCATGAGAAATCTCTGTCTGTATCTTATTTTGGAGAGTATGGAGCCAGCCTAGAGGACAGCTGTCTGGGTGTGCAAGCTCCTGTCTGTTGGAGGCATTGCTCACTGTCTAGGATGGGAGAGGCCTGGGCGTCAAAGCCAAAAAGCTTTGCCACAGAGTGAGGGCCTAGATTTCTGATGGTATATTTAACTGGAGCAAAAATAAACTTTCAATCATTCTACAAATGATCAGTTGGAGTTAAACAACAACAAAAACAAAACACTTCTCAATTCTGAATACTTTCCAGGCTGGCTAGTTCTAAGGAACCAATTTATTCAACCACAGGTTTTTTTCCCCTCTTTGTTTTCTTTTTATTTTTAATATTATTATATTTTATTGTTAAAT